>PYAF01003379.1:175352-188959 GCA_007407185.1 Glycine tomentella | reverse complement strand
ATCAAGTCAAGCCCTTACTAGGCTACTCACAGACCCTTCAAGGTCCATCAGGGCTGCATACAAAGCATCTGAGTCATCACAGACTCAATGCAGAATGCATATCTGAGCATAAGCTCTCATCAGCCTCATAACTCAATTATCACTGGAACGGTCTAAACCTTAATCAAGGCACCGTTCAATTAGCCTCTCAGGCTTAATACAAACATAATCAAGGCTCTAGCATGTCAGATAACCATCACAAGTGACTATCACACAAGCCACACATGCATACACAGAGCCAAGATTCAAAGTTAACCAATTCAAATTCTGAAAGCTAATCCTTCATCACTAAACCATTCTAAGCAAGTTTCTCTACAGGACCCTGGGCTAATTCTAGCCCCAACTCATATGGGTCACTATTCACAGAAAACCCCAAATCCTAAAATAACCGAGGAAACTCGAGTTTCTTACCTCAGTGGCGACCAGAAAGGTTGCAGGACAACTTCCTCGAGCTCTGTTGACCGTTCCAAGCCTTGGGTCTCAGCTAGACTCAAGTTTCAGAGCTTTTCCTTCAGAAAGGAATTCTCACTCACAAGGGGTTTTTAAGAGAAAGGATGAAGGATTCAAGCTTTCTAGATGATTCTCTCAAGTTTAAAGGTCGTAGGGAGGTGTTTAGATCATCAAACAAGGTCTTAGGAAGCTTGGGTACTCCAACAATGGAGGTTTGGGTGTGGGGAAGAAGAAGAACAACTTTTTCCTCTTCAATTCGCGTTTTGACCCTTTTTATACTCAGCCTGCCCGAGGTCTGGCGCTCCCAGCGCAACTCTCGCGCCCCCAGTGCCAACTTCCAAAACCTGTGGTGCCCCCAGCCCCACATCTGGCGCCATCAGCGCCGGCTGGGAAACATGGCGCCCATGGCGCCACCATTGGCGCCCCAAGCATGAGTTTCCAGAGATCATGGCGCTCCCAGCGCCGGCCTGGCGCCCTTGGAGCCAAATTCCAGAGGACCTGGCGCTCCGGGCGCCACTTTCCAATGGTCTGGCGCCATCAGCGCCACACCCTGAACAGGGTTTTCTTCTAAGGATCCTGGCACTATGTGCCTGGAATCTTGGCGTCTTCCGCGCCCCATCGAGGGTCCTTACATCATTGCTTCCCATGCTAATGATAAATATGCTTTTTGCTAGAATGTTTGGTGTTCTTACTTTCCCCACCATTCCATGCAATTTTTCCATGTGTAAAGTCAAATATCACAAGAATGAGAATTAGATTATGATTTTAGAAATTTTTAAAGCCTTTTCACAAATAGACAACATTTATGTTTGGAAGAAAAACTTCATAAAACAGAGAACAGATTTTGAAAGCTCAGTCATACAATATTAAATAGGTTCGCAAAGCATAATAGGTTCTTGAATATCTATAATAAAGTCAAACCCTAAGATAGTTATAACAGAAAAAACACAAGTAAAGATCAGATGCAAAAAATTATAATGGTTCGTCTTTACCATTGAGACTGCGCTTAGTTCTTGGCAAACCACCAAGTTCCACTAACTTCTCAAAGGTTACAAGTATTCTATAACGATCACTTCTTGCTTTACAAATCAAGCTCTAAAAAAACATAAGAGATTTGTTATTTGTGATTACAACAATGACTAATTCTATGATCGTCTTATAGACTAATTTACAACCAACACTTAGTCTTTTCTCTTAATATGTTTGTGAACACCCAATTTTGTTTGTCCTTTTATCCTTTTTTATTCCAAAAGTTTAAACTTTATTTTTTTATGTGTCTATTTATTTTTCTTCTTTTTCTTTTTTTAAAAGAATTGGTTGCTAGCCTGGTTAATAAAAAAAAAGATAAAAGAATAATCATTTTTTTTTCTTTTCTTTTCTCTTGCTGCAACTACAACTATCAACTCTTACTCACTTTGTTGCATTTGCTTGTTCTCCCCAACCCTTCTTGCAAATCTCATTTTTTTTCAGATTGATTATGCACACAGTATGATTGCTTCTTCAATCACCAATTTCCTTTAATCAAAGCTAAATGAAATGATAACTAATTCCGTCTACAAGTAGCCATATTATTATGAATTTCTAGAGCAATCTTAAAGACAATTTGGGTTCATAAATACCATCACATTAGACCAAAAAATGGGATTTGAAATCTGAAAGAAATAAAGCTAAAAAAACAAAAAAAAATTAAAATCTGAAACTTGAGTGAAGGAGAGAGTTCGCAACGAGAGAGTAGAAGTCAGTGAGAGAGGCAAATAAAATCAAAGCAATTAAGGCTACAAAATTTGGTATATAATTTTTGCGCCTCTATTATTTGATTTCTTTAGGTATATGCTTAACCATATAATATCTAAATATGCTCATACATCAAACAGAAAACAAAGCAACAAATAATATCACTAATAGAAATAAAATAAAACAAGATAAAAAAAGGGAAAAAAAATCTTTGTGCCATTGTGTTCCATCACACGCAATCGTTGGAGACGATTTCCAATAGCAGCATCTCCCTCCGCTGTTCTTCTTCATTTCTCTCTCATCTCCTCCCTTTTTCCCTTCAATTTCTATTCTTACCATGAACCTCCATTTCATGCGCTAAACTGACCACTACAGTGTGGGAGGCACTGCTCTTGGCCATATCATTCGTGGTCAGTGTTGCCTTGAGCGTTATAGTCGTCACGTTCTTTCCTTTCCCTCACAATTTTCCTCTTTTACGGTGAATAGGGGCAAGAAACAAAAACTTGGTTCGATCGTTGTTGTCATTGGTGTAAGTGTCGTCATCACTGTCAACGTCATTGTTGTTGTCACTACACTTTCTCTTTCCCTCACATTTTTTTATATCTCTCTTTCCTTCACGTTTTTTTCTTTCTCTTTCCCTCACTATGCTATTGGAGCTTCCTCTTTCTCTTTCCATTATATTTACTCCTTTTTAAATTATAGGTTAGTGGAGTAGGGTTTTGATTTTTTTATAGTGTACTACATGGGTTGATCCCATTATATTTACTCCTTTTTAAATTATAAGTTGTTTGTTTATATAGGAATTGAAGTCACATTAGTTCATAATAGTAGTCAAGATGAAGTACTATTTCTTGGAGGCATTAACATTATGTATATAGAATTTGTTGAAGAATTTTGATCAAACAAGGAGAAGGAAGAAGCAGTAGAAAAACAAGAAGGGACTTAAAACCTAAAAAAAATAGTATTTAACAAAAAAAATGTTAAGGTACTATAGGATACTAATTGTAGATACTTTATATTGGGTGATGGTATGCAAATTATTTTTTTAGTGTATATTGGTGTAGGATAATATCATGCGGATACTTTATATTGGGTGATTACATGCAAATAATTTATTTTGTTGTATTTTGGTGTTGGATAATATCATGCAAATACTTTGTATTGGGTGATGGTATGCAAATAATATATTTTGCTGTATTTTGATGATTTTTTGCCTTATAATATTTTCTCTTATTTCTATATATATTTTGTGATATTCTATGGTGTCCTTATATATATTCTATGGTGCTCTTATTTCTAGATTATATATATATATATATATATATATATATATATATATAGAAAAGGTTTGTTAATATATTTTTACTTATTTTTTAGTTTGAATTTGAATATGTAAGTAACTTATACCAAAATTTATTTTAAAAAAAAAAACAGTTAGCTCTTTTGTTTTTAAATTGAATTTAGGGACATTTTAGTAATTAAATCTTAATTTAAAAAATTAAAAATAAAAAATAAGTTATTTCTGTGACCACTCTTCTCTCTCAGGTCTTTTTTTTTTTTTTTTTTCCTCTCTCTCTCTCTTCCGTCTCTTCTCTGCCCACCACTCCGTTGAAGGACGATACCAGAATGTTCCTCAAGCCGCAATGCCGTTGCGGATTGCGTCGTGCCTCCGTTGAAACCGATCACTCCTCCCAGAGACCAGGACAAACACGTTATCATTGAGATGGCTCGAAATCATCCATGTGCTGACCCCGGAAGGCACGGAACAACGATAGAGTCTGTCAGAAAGATGTTGTGCAGCTCTGACCGTTGAAGACTGAGAAGCGATGTGAAAACTCGCCGGAAATTTTGTACCAACACTAGCATTAATGGCGAAGCAATATAGGTTTCTGCCGAAAGTCTTCCGCCATTGTTGTGGATAATTTGTTGTAGATTTCGTAATCGAAAAGTTAAATTAAATTATAAAAAAGCAATTCAAAGCAAAAGCAAAATGACCATGGTTTCCGAGTATTTGTAAGTTACGCTTAATTACATGGTCGAAGCTTTCTTTTGTTTTTTGGCACCCTTAAAGGTAAAACTACTTAAGTAAATTCCAGCAATCAATTGTCAATCTCATTTCATATATCTAACTTTTTTCATTTGTCAATCCCTGGCCCCCAGAATTCAAAGGCGTTAGTGGTTTTCTTACAAAGCACGCGAGAGAGAAATACCGAGAAAGAAAAAGGAGGTGCGAGAAGATAGGAGAGAGAGAAATGATTTTCTTTTTTTATAATTTTTTTAAAATTAAGATTTAATCACTGAAATTCCCTAAATTCAATTAAAAAACAAAAAAAAAACTTATTGGTTTTTTCTCTTATAAATTTACTGAAAAATAAGTGAGAATAAATTAACAAATCCATATATATATATATATATATATATTGTTTCTAATATAACCAGAATGGAACTAGAAACATGGTTCGCAAAATAATAATCCTACTAGCATACTGTATGAAATGAATATGGTGTTACTCAGCAGAAGTGAATGAATGTAACATTAATCAACTGAGTTGAATGAACATACAATATATTTGGTGAATATTTATAGTGAAATATTTAACTATGTGCAATAATCCTTAAACAGAGCTAAGTAGACTTAATGTTCTCATTACATTAAGTCCAACTTCCATTCACATATTTTCAACATTAAAATAGTAGTTGAAGTACTATAACTAAATAAAAATCGTAAATATAATAAGAGTATCTCGAATAGAGAGTGTTTATATGAGTTTTTTAGAGTCTTTTATTAATCTTTTTATGGTCCTTACATTGTCATGTCACTCGTAAGAATTTTTAAAAATTTTACTCCAATGCAAAAAATTACAAGAAACTCCAAAAAATTCCCTTGGTTGGTGATGTTTGAAAAATAAGAAACTCTAGAAAAGATTTCTTATATTAGAAATCCAATTTTTTTATGAAGGAACCTCATACCACCTAGATACTCTCCAATGCAAAGTTTCTTCTCAGAAACAATTTCTTATCCTTAGAAATCCACCAAGTATCTCCCATTGGAGATGCTCTTAGAGCAAACATGTATCTCCTAAAAATGTAAAACTATTCTGAAGCATTTAACTGAATCATTGATTTCTTCCATCATCATATAGCTTTTTCCTTATTGGGTTGGTGTTGATGATAATTTGATTTTAATGACAACTTTATTTTTATTGCTATATGATCTCAATGCAGTTATTGTTTTTTGCATTAATTTAGAGCGATACTGGTTGAGTGTTTTGGTAGGAGAAACCATATATGGAAAAAGGTAAATATGCAAGTTAAATCATAAAAACATGTGTTCAAAAGGTAAGATATTATTCATTGTCATTCATTTTCGATAGAATCACATTTGAGTAATTCGAGTCTCCCTAAATGGTTAAATGAGTGATTATATTAAGGGGTGCACTTAGGTTAATACATTGATATTGAAAATGTGAATGATTTCTATATCTCTCTTGAATTGCAGTTATGTTATTTCTTTTACATAATATTTCTTTTAAAATGAGCTTGCGAGGATCGAACTCAGGTTCTCTTTCACAAACTCAAGCGTGTGTTGTCAATTGAACTACACCTATTGGATTTTATTACATATTTGTTGATCTACTTAATTTTAATAGCTTAAATTTGTTAATTTATATGTGTGTGTGTAAGTTTTATACAGTCATTCTATCATAATCCATTTTATTGACTTTTAAAAGATAATTAATTTATAGTAATTCAAACAGTTATTTGTGATTAGATGACACTATAACTATTTTACACTATCGGTGCATAGACATTAAACTCTATATACATATATATAAATTTATATATTTAGGTTAGTTAATTTACTTATAACTGAGTTTATTATTTTATTTAAAAATTTATCATTGTTAATCATATTAAAAATAAAAAAATTATGAAACTTTTTATCATGAATCATTATTATGTTTTTGTTTTTATAGAGAATTATGTTTTTGTGAAAAACATTATATATAAAATGCAATAACAAGTCTTACCATACCTCTATGGTAATTAATAGGCTTTTATGGGTTCCCCGAACGTGACAAAATTCCAGAATTCTTGAAACTACTCTGTTTGATCTCTAACATTGCATTTCCCTACTGGTGCATCATTGGTGACTTTAATGATCTCCTTTCCAACTCCTAAAAAAAGGGCTTTCATGATCATCCCAATTGGCTCATGAGTGGTTTTCGAGAAGCAATCTTTGACCGTAACCTTCACGACCTCCTCATGGAAATATACACTTATACATGGGCTTGTAGATGAGGAGAAGTCAATGCAATTGCAGAAAAAGTTGACAGAGCCATGGCAACAACAAATTGGATTGACATGTTTCCCAACTTCAACCTCCTTATAGTGTGTTTGGATGGAGTATTTTAAAATTTCAATGAATTTGAAATTCAGGGAAATTAGAATGCATCAATTAAAATTCTTTCATTTTCAAAATTCTGTATTTGGATAAAGAAATTAAATTTCTTCATTTTTAAAATTTTGTGTTTGGATAAAGAAATTGAATTTCTTCATTTTTAAAATTTTGAACCTCATGCACTGAGAGTCGCGTGAGGTAGGTGTCGTAGGAGTAGTGGAGGTTGGAGTACTCATTGGTGATGGAGACGAAGCAAAGAGTGGTGCGGTGAGAGCTTCTATAGAAGAAGAGAATTTCAATTTCTCACCTTTTAAAATGAAATTGAAATTCTACATTTTTAGCTGTTTAAAATTCCAAAAATTTAAATTTTTCATATAAAAACATCCAAACAATGAATTTTAAATTCTCTAATAAATTACTTTCCTCAATTAAAATTCTCTATCCAAACACACAATGGAAAAACATCAAGATTAGACCCTTCACCTATTCTTTTGAGACTCAACCACGTGCCTTGAATAAAATTTTGAAACCAATTTATGTTTGAAAACTCTTGGCTCTTGGAACTTGATCTCGTGAATGTGGTCCAAATAGGATGGCAAATTCCACTTCAAATGTTATCCTCTCCAAGATTGATTCATGCACTTTTGACATGAACAGATGAAGAAGAAAACTTTGTAAAATTTTAGCTCACGTATTGATGATTGTAGATGTGACCTTGAAGCTTTGTGACAATCAAATGATGAAGAAGCAGCAAGAAAATTCCTGGAAGCAAGTGGCAACCTATCCAAGCTTATTGCGCAAGAGAAGGCCTATTGGAAACAAAGAGCAAAGATCTTCTAGCTTAAAGACAACGATATCAACTCAAAATTTTTCTACTCATCTACAATAGCAAGAAAGAAGATCAATACTATCTCCTCTTTGGCTGACGAGGATGATACTGTTTTTCATGAGCATCAGGATATCAGTAATGTAGCAAAAAAATATTTTGAGACATTGTTTCAAAAATCAGTGAAAGATGATCCAACTCCTAATGTTGATTACATTTGTTCTTGTATCTCTGATTTGTACAATAACGCTTTGTTGGCTCCTTTTACTATGAATGAATTCAAAATTTCTCTCTACTAAATGGACTCTGATAAATCATGGAGACCTGATGGACTCAATGTGGCTTTTGATTAAAAAAATTGGTATCTCCATGGCCCTAAAATTTTTACCTCAGCAAGTTCCTGGCTTCAAAATGGTTCCATCCCCTTTGAGATTAATTCTACCACCATTGTTCTTATCCCTAAAAATCAAAACCCAACCACCATGAGAGACTTTAGACCCATTTCCCTATGCAATGTCATTTACAGAATCATCTCTAAAACATTGGCCAACAAACTCAATCTTGTTCTTGGGAAGTGTATTACTAAAGAGTAGTCAACCTTTGTAGAGTGAAGATCCATTCTTGATAATGTTCTTGTTGCCATAGAAATCATTCACCACATGAAGTGTAAGAATAAGGGGAAATTAGGTGAGATGACCTTGAAAATTGATATCAGTAAGGCTTTTGAGAAAATTGAGTGGAATTACTTATTGAGTGTCACGACCAAAATGGGCTTCCACCAAAAATGGATTGGTTTGATCATGCTTTGTCGAAAATCCATACAACTTTTCGTAAGGGTTAATGGGGATTCCATAGGGCAAATTTCACCTGGGAGAGGACTTAGATAGGGTGATCTATTGTCACCTTATATTTTTATTATTTGTACAGAGAGACTATCTTCTCTACTCAAAAACACGAGTGTAATGGTGAGCTTCATGGTATAAAGGTGTGTGTAGAGGGCCCTCATCCCTCTCAAGCCTCCTTTTTGCTAACTAGTGTTTTTTGTTTTGCAGAACAAATGAGAAGGAATATTCCACCTTGAAAACTATGCTTGACGATTATGGCCAGGCCTTTGGACAAAATATTAATTTTCAAAAATTTGAATTTTTCCCCCAATTCCAACACTTCTCCTAACCTCAAGCACCTTATCACCTTTAGTCTGGTGTTTAAGAAAGCATTGGAATTGGAAAATATTTGGGCCTCCCCTCAATCATTGGAAGGAATAAGAAATCGGTTTTTGGTTCATCAAAGATCGAATGTGGAAGAAGAGTATTAATCACTGGAGTGGAAACACTTCTCTAAAGCGGGTAAGGAGATTCTGATTAAATCTTGTGCTCAAACAATTCCTTCATATTGCATTAGTGTCTTCCTTCTTCCCTCAACTATGGAGGATGAACTTCAAAAGATGATGAAGTCATTTTGGTGGGGAATTTTTTTTTTTTGTATCAACAAAAGGAATAAGCTGGATGAGTTGGGAGTGCTTAACAATCAAAAAGAAATTTAGAGGAACGAGATTCCATCATCTACATGCATTCAATGTATCAATGTTAATTAGGGAAGCATGGCTGGAAACTTGTTGCATGCATAGCCAAATGCTATATGGTTACAAAAATGTCCTAAAGCCAAATATTTTTCAAATGAGGAATTCTTGGATGCCAAACTTGGGCATGATCCAAGCTATATATGGCGTAGCATTTTTGCTTCAGGGGTGGTGATAAAAGAAGGCATTGGGTGGAGAATTGGTAATGTTAAAAATATTAATATTTGGAAGCAACCTTGGATACTCGATCATCTCTTTCTTGGCATATGGACATTTTGAATTAAATTCTATCCACTGATGATATAAGAGAAATCCAAAAGCTCCTTATTTTAAATGTTGATAAAGAAGATGCTAAAATCTAGAAACTCACTGCCAATGGAGCATACACTATCAAAACAACATACAACAAAATTATGGAGTCCTTGCACTATGACAAGGATCACAAAGTTGAAGGCCCCTGGGAACAAATGTGGAAAATGAATGTACCTCCCAAGATCAAGCATTATGTTTGGTGAGTTCTTCGAAATTGCCTTCTAGTGCGACAATGTCTCATGTAAAAGGGAATCTAATGGCCTCCAACGTGCCTTTTTTTGTACCAATGATCTAGAAAACACATGGCACATGTTCTTTGGCTGTCCTCAAGCAATTCAAGTTTGCAGCGAATCTGGACTCTGTCCTCATATATAGTAGAAAACACTTGTTGTAGGCATGGACGGACCCACGTTGGAGAGAAGGGGGCAAATGCCCCCCCTTAAATTTTGGGGTGAAATTATCAAAATACCCCTCTCTTTAAAAATTAAAATATGGCATGTGCATTACCTCACTCCTCTCCCGTTCTCTGGACCTCTCGTTCTCGATCTCACCATCTCAAACTCATTCCTTCTCTTCTCCGACGCAGTCACACAACGCAAGGCCTAGACTCCGACGCAGCGACGCCAGTGGCGAGACTCCGACGCGGTGACTTCCCACTATGGTTTCAAATTATCAAAAGAAGAGACAGGGGAGGCTACTGCCGGAGTTGTGGTCGTAACTGCCTCAAAAGTTGTTGCATCAAGGTGGTTTTTTTTATGCTTTTGGTTTTTGTGGTTTGAGCGTGTGATGTGAGGTTTTAAATATCAGTCCACGATCGCAATTTTGGCTGCAAGGTTAATGATTTGTGGTTGAATTTGTTTGCAATATCATGCAATGTTAAGGATTATTATGTCATAAATGTGATTGGACCGCTATTTATAACCTTGTTTGATTTGTTTGGGATTTGGCTCACTTCTATTTTGGGGACAGGTGCGAGGCTTTCTTTGTATGCTTTCAAGAAGCTGGGCAAGGTTTATGGAAAGGAATTGCCTTTGCTTGGATGCAAGGATCAACACTCTGTGGCCTTTCTGGACTCGCTTGTTCTTGGAGAGGTAGTTATGAAATTTTGATGGTTTTGTTTGTGTGTGTAGGTGTGTGGCTTGAGTTTGTTAAGGTTTGGTGCTTTAATTTATGTGTAGGTGTGTCGTTATGTCATGTCATGTGATTTGAGTTTTTAAACCTTGATGTTTTAATTTGTGAGGTGTGTCATTATGCTATGTGTTTTGAGTTTTTTAGCATTTGATGTTTTAATTTGTGTGTAGGTTGAGTTTTTGTAACCAATATTTTAGGTACATTTGCAACCATTAACCATCTTCACTTTCAGGTACTCATTACTAATCAACTCGAGATCATTGCAATGCAATATTCTTCATGCAATATTCTTCATATTGAGTGCCTCCCTTCATTAATATCCTAGATCCGTCACTGGTTGTAGGTATTAACTCTCTTATCTTTGATTTGGTTCAATGCCTTCCAAAGGATATTTGCAGGAATTTGGCAACCATGCTATGGACCATTTGGCGACATCGAAACACCAAAATTTGTGAAGAAGAGATGCCTATTCGCACTGTAGTGACCTTGGCAAAGCAGAATCACACAGACTGAACCTTAGCCCGCTTCCATCCTACACGTGAATAGGGACTACCAATGTCTCAACCAGCCAAATGGACCAAAACGCAATAGGGACGTATAAAATGCAACATAGTGAATGCCCGATACTTAGACGATTTCGATGGCTCTTTTTTGTCCAAGTATGATGGGACTCAGGACCCCCAGGTACACATCAACGAGTTTGATTTACAAATGTGTGTCCGGGGCATTGATGAGCCCATAATTCGTGGATTTTCGTTACTACCTTGACGGGAGCTGCTTAAACCTGGTTCCATACATTACCATCGAGATCGATTCAAAATTTTGAAGACTTTGGACAAAGATTTTTGCTAAATTTTGCAACTAGTAAAACGCAGCCGAAGTCTAAGTTCGCGCTTGGAAAGATAAAGCAATTACCTGGGGAAACATTGCAAAGTTATCTGGATCGTTTTAAAGAAGCAGCATTGAAAGTTCAAGGTTTGGAGGAAAAGGTTCATGTGTATCTAATTTTCGCCGGATTAAATGGATCCTCTAGGTTTGCAAAGTCAATCTATAAGGACCCAGTCAGATCTTTGATGGAATTCCGAGTTCGGTCCAAGAAGTGCCTGGAGTTGGAGCAAATGGAGATCGCAAATGCTCCAAGCCGGGAAAAGGAGTGGAGTCCCAGGAGGAGGAGTCCACCACCTAAGAATCAGCAGCACCCGGGAAACATGAATCATAAGAATACCGAGATGAGATTTAGGCCGGGTAAATATGAAAACAAGTATGAAAAATACACCCCCCTGAATGTGTCTCGTTCTCAGATTTGGAAGGAAGTGGCTCTGACTGACATGAAGAAGGTCGAACGACCTCGTCCAATTTTTAATAAGGCAGGATTGGATAGGTCTCATTTTTGTAAATTTCACAATGGACCTTGGCACACCACTGATCAGTGTTGGGATTTATGCGATGCCATTGTAAAGTTCATCTGAGAAGGAAGATTGAGGCAATATGTGATTAAGACCCAAGGCCGTAAGAATAAACGAAAGGGAGAGGAAGTTCAGTCTGGGAAAGAAGAAGGAAGAAACGCGCAAGGAATATGATGTGTTCCCGGAACCAGAGTTTGAGTGTAATGTTATCTCGGGAGCTTTGGGTGGAGGTGGAGATACTGCCAACCAAAGACGGAAATATTTGAAAGAGGTTTTATCAATAAGGGAGCAGCCCAAGTTCAAGGAGAGAAGTACTGATCCAGAACCCCCATTGTTATACTTCACAAAACAAGACTTAGAGGGGGTAGTCCCGGGACATGAGGACGGACTCGTGATTACTGGGACGATTGTCAACTGTCGAGTTAGAAGAATGTTCGTAGATAATGGTAGTTCAACCGACATAATTTTGTGGAATGCATTCAAGTAAATGAATTTGGATGCGGAGGATTTAAAACCATGTAAAACCATGCTGATTGGTTTTAATGGCGGGAACACAAACATCAAGGGCTCCATCGATTTACGCTTGACTTTGGGCACAAAAGTGGCATTCAAGTCGGAAAGAGTCAAATTTGTAGTGGCCAAGTTCCCTTCCCAATATAACATAATATTGGGGAGGCCAACTATTCACAGATGGAATATTTTGATGTCTACAAAACATCAAAAACTCAAATTTGTGGGAAGTAACGGTCAGGTGGTTACGATTTGTGGAGATCAGAAAGAATTTCAGCAGTGTTATTACAACACGGTTCGAGAAAGTAAGAGTAATCCAACACCATCGTCTCGAATGCAGGAAGGAGAGTCTATTTCTCGAGGTAGTAAAGATAAGCAGATAGCTAAACCTGTAAATATGGTTGAGTTGGATATGAGAGACGTATCAGAAGAATGGAGACCTAAACCCGTGGAAGATGTAGAGGACGTACAGATAGGTCCTCAAACAGGCCATATCACCAAAGTTGGAAGAATGATGGAAGCAAACCAAAAGGATGAACTTGTTGAGTGCCTGAGAAAGAATCAAGACGTGTTTGCATGGAAGGCATCCGAGATAGTAGGAATAGACCCGGACTTTTGTTTGTCATAGATTGTCCATGTATTTGGGGTCGAAACCAGTGCAATAGAAGAAGCGGAAGTTAGGACCAGAACGGACCCAGGCGTTATTGTTAGGAATTTTCTACCACGGCAAGCGTACCGTTGTATCGTTGTAAGTTTCAAAAATAAAAGATCATCTCCACAGGGATTTGGGTTTACGTTGGTTGATTTAATTTAACAGTTTAGTGGTTATGTACAGATAAGAAAGAGCGAAGATTCATTTGTTGTTTGTTTGCGGAAAATGTAAAATAAAGATAACAAAACAAGTTAACGATTGCGGGAAGTAAATAAAACATATACAAATCAAGTGGGAGTAGGATTGGATTTCCTCTTGCTTATCCCTTTTAATTGATTTTATCTATACATGTTCTATTCTTATTGTTGCACACGTTTAAGTAACCCTAATTCGATTCCTCGCAATTACGGTCCTATGGATATTTTACTAAATATCGATCCCTCGCATATTTAATTAAATACCCAAGCTTTAAGATCTTAATCACGTGTTTAATACGATCGAAACATTAAGCTCTATTCCTAGTAACGTAATGTAACGAGTGATTAAATTCAGTTCAAACCCTAAAT
>PYAF01003379.1:123174-145546 GCA_007407185.1 Glycine tomentella | reverse complement strand
GGGGGGGGGGGGGGGGACGATTAGGGGAATTAAAGAAGATTTTGTTACAAAAAAGGGAAAAGCCAGTTGTTACGGATCCAATATATGGGCCTAATAAAATATCCCATTAAGGGTCCATTAGCTCAGAATCTCAACAATAAATGAGGAAATCTTAACAACATGCATAACAGCTATCGAAGGAGATCCCAACAAACAAATATCATAATCCCAACAATTAGGGATTATATCTTATCTAATAAAGAGGTTATATCTTATCTAGTCACAAGATGGCAGCAATTAACCGAGAGGTAACACCCTTATAAATAAGAGGTACGGTCACAGGTATATTCATGCTCTCTCGGTTCCATTATATACTGTCACTATGCACACACCTCACAACCATTGGCTCAGCATCGTCTCAGTTTCAAAGTGCACAGTGATCTACTTAGTTCAGGAGATTTCTTCTATAGATACCTCAGAGAGAGTTATTGATCCAAAATCAACCCACTAGCTATCTAGCTAGACATTCTTGTTCTCAAGAACAGAACAATTGGCGCCGTCTGTCGGGAACGTTAAATTTCAAATCCCACATTCCCGATGGTAAACATGAGAAGGGACAATTAGACTGCACACCCATGCTCTGATGCGGGTGTAAGGAGGGATATGCTGTCAAATCCTGTTTTGGAGGAGGTGAATCCACTACCTCTTCCAGATCAGAACATGGCACCACCCCAAACGGTGGACTATGACGCTGTCCATGTAAGTGAAGAGGTTTCAGATGCAGCCTCTACTCCTGCTCCAGCGACACGAGCAGCTCCACCCAATCAGATAGATGCTCACCGTCTGAACCAAATTCAAATGGTTCAAGAGCCCAACGAGCGTCTCATGAACAACGTTCTCAATTCAATCCTAGTCCGGATGGATGAGATGAAAAGGAGGTACGCCTTGCAAAGGCAGGAAGATATCAGGAACCTAGAACTAAAGATGGAGGAACGTAATGTCACATTGAGACGTGAAGAAGAGCAGTGTATTCGGCTTATAGAGCAACGCTTCAGGAGCATGGAGAACCCAACTCATAATGAGAATCGAGGACAGGAAAATCGGCATGCAGACCAAAAAGGCAACGCAAGTGTGGCTCGGGCTGATTTTGGAGGACCAGTCAATCAGATGGAGATTGGGGGTTCATCTGGAGTGAATGCTGGAGGTCTAGCGCAGTATCGAGATGCAAACCCAGCCCAAATTGACATTGGAAACGCGGCTCGTATGCAAGCAGTAGCTCCACCCCAAACTGCTACCGCAGAAGCAAATCAGACAGCCCGAGTCCGGGTTGTGATCCCTAGCGTTCAGGAACCTGCCGTGATGATTCAGAACCTGATTGCGGAGGAAGACCAAGATGTAGCGGGTCCGGCCAGAGAAGTTGCATCTCGCCCATGAATGGACAGGGGAGTTTACAGGAGGAAATACAGTAGGGGACAACATAACAACAGTCCTTTCACTGGCGAAATTGTCAACGGTCCATACCTGGAAGACTTCGATGGGGCTTTCTTGCTAAAATATGATGGAAGCTAAGACCCACAAGTGCACATTGATGAGTTTGACATGCAAATGTGTGTAAGGGGAATTGATGAGCCCATTATTTCTCGGATTTTCACTATAACTTTAGTTGGGGCTGCGCAAACTTGGTTTTATACACTACCACCGCGGTCAATCCGCAATTTTGAAGATTTCGGGCAGAAGTTTCTGTTGAACTTTGTCACTAGTAAGAAACAACCCAAGTCCGAATTCGCGCTTGGGAAGATAAGACAACAACCTGGTGAGACACTCCAGAGTTATTTGGATCGTTTCAAGGAAGCTACCTTGCAGATGCAAGGGTTGGAAGAAGAAGTGCATGTGCACTTCATCGCCGTGGGTTGGATGGGTCATCCCTGCTGGCAAAGTCAGTCTATAAAGATCCAGTGAAATCCCTGATGGAGTTTAGGGCTCGATCAAAAAAGTACCTTGGGCTAGAACAAATGGAGATTGCCAATGCGGTTGGCAAAGAGAAAGAAAGAAGAAGTCCCAGAAGAAGAAGCCCACCTCCAAGGGGCAGGGAGCAGCAAGGGGGTCATGACCAAGAAAGAAGCCGGGTTCAACGAATAAGGTAAGATCAATAAGCCGTGGTTTCGGCGAGTAATGTTAATATTTTTCCTTTGTTAGGATCAATAACCCGTGGTTTTGGCAAGTTTCCTTTAATTAGGATTCGTAAGCTGTAATTTGGCAACAATGTTGTTACTCCTTTATTGAGATCATGAGCCATTTTATAGCAAATTTGTAAATAAATAAAACATTTTTGTCTTTATTGGGGCCCAGATTAAAAGGTCCTTCAAAGAGGTAAAACTGGTTTTCGTAACCATAAAATTTCGATGAAAGAAGTCAAGATGGTGTACTGGTCTTCCAGGAAGTAAATGTCGTACCGGTCCTCCGGGATATAAATGTCGTACCGGTCCTCTGGGATGTAAATGTGGTACCGGTCTTCCGGAATATAAATGTCGTACTGGTCCGTTGGGATATAAATGTTGTACCGGTCCTCCAGGATAAAAATGTTGTACCTGTCCTCCGGGATAAAAATGGTATGTTAAATAAAGATCAACACTCCGGGATAAAAATGGTTCACAAATCAAATGGCAAGAAAATGCCTCAAGCGGCAACAAAGTCAGCAAGAAGTGCAAAAAAGAAGTCGGGTTCGAAGAATAAGGAAGGACGCTTTCGAAATTTGAAATCGAGGTCGAATTTAAAGAGTAACGGAGGACGCTTCCGAAATTCGAACCGGGTTAAAAACTCAAGTTGTAAAAGATCTTGAGGGTAAAGTCCAAGAAAGGGTTAAAAACTCAAGAAGTGCAAAAAAGAAGTCGGGTTCAAAGAGTGAGGACGCTTCCAAAATTCGAACTGGGTTTAAAACTCGAGTTGTAAGAGCTCTTGAGGGTAAAACCCAAGAAAGGGTTAAAAACTTAAGAAGTGATTGCTTAAGGGTAAAACCTGAACTGGTTAAAACCTTCAGCTAATGAAACTTAGGCAAAACCTAATTAAAAATTTGAAACCGAGATACTTAAATCTGAGTTTAGATAAAATGGGTAAAAATAAACCTTCATGTGTACGATGCATCAAAGTTGTATTCTGGGCTAAGGAGGTGAATTGTCATGCTAACCCTGATCAGGTTGAAATGTTTAAAGTCTTGGTTAAAAATTGAGTTTGAACATGTGATAGATTGCCCTTGGTCCGGATTGCATTCTGGTAGTATGAGCTGGAATGTAATGCGGAGATTTAGATAAAACCTTTGCATAATATAATACATGGGTTTTAATACCAAATGAATATTCAAGCAGACTCTGCGTAAGATATTTCGGACTTTGACGAAGTCATTGAATAGAACTTAAAAGTGTTTGAGTTCATATGTTAATGTGAAAATGAATTTCGGAATTATGTCTGATTTCATTGAAGAGAACTCTAAAAGTGTTTTGAGTTCATTTATAAAAAATGAAAAGGTGTGTGCCTTTTTTCATAATAATCCGGGTTAGGGGAAAAACTTGTCGTTAAAATAGATAAACCCTAAAACCGGATGTTTGACAATCACAAGAAGGAATAACAATTCATGGTCAGAATTCAACCCGGCTTGAATGTCTGGGGACAATTCACGGTTAGAATTCAAAGTTCAACATAGTATACACCCCGACAACTATTACAGGACAGAAATAAAGAAACAACCCGACATATACGAAAAATCGGGATCAACCATGCTTACTAGGGATGGTAACATAAATCAATCAATGTCAAGAAGCAAATCGACAAGCCAGTTGGGGGAAATGGTGCGCGCAAATCAGAACCTGTTAAAGCTAGAAGACGAGATTGTGTCAACTAATACACCTCGACTGTCGAGAAGCCTCGACAACTGAGTTGGGGGGCAACTGTTACGGACCCAATATATGGGCCTAATAAAATGTCTCATTAAGGGTCCATTAGCTCAGAATCTCAAAAATAAATGAGGAGATCTCAACAATGTGCATAACAGTTATCGAAGGAGATCCCAACAAACAAATTTCCTAATCCCAACAATCAGGGATTATATCTTATCTAATCAAGAGGTTATATCTTATTTAGTCACAAGATGGCAACAATTAACCTAGAGGTAACACCCTTATAAATAAGAGGTACACTCATAGGTATATTCATGCTCTCTCGATTCCATTATATACTGTCACTGGCATACACCTCACAACCATTCGCTAAGCGCCGTCTCAGTTTCAAAGTGCACAGTGATCTACTTAGTTCAGGGGTATTTCTTCTATAAATACCTCAGAGAGAGTTATTGATCTCAAATCAACCCACTAGCTATCCAACTGGATATTCTTGTTCTCAAGAACAAAACACCAGTGTTATAAAACTTGGACTGGTCATCAACTTGGTCATGATACTGGTTTGGTTCAGTGGGTCTCTAGTCAGACTAGTGTGGATCATAAACGCTATGTATTAAAGTTTAAAATTTATATTATATATAATAGATTTATCATGTGTATATTAAATGATAAAAATTGGTTAGGTATTGTTAGAGTTTTTATTATCTTTCATGTCTTGAGTTTGAGTTCATAATATCCATAATTGAAGTTCTTAGAATGTGGGTTTGGACCTAACTCAACCCTACAAAACTAGCTTGTAAGATGAGGGTTACCCTCCACTTATATACTTTAATTTGAACATATCTATAGTCGATGGGACTAAATCACTAAACCACCACTTCAGGCAACCCCAAAGAGGCCACAACTAAGGTAGGCTAAGGGGTGTCCGCAATTAAGGCAGTTTTTCCAACAAAAGTATTTCCCTATTTATGTAATCTCTAACACTCAATCCTACTTCCAAAACCTCTAAATTGAATAGAGAAGAAAAGTTATGTAGAACCTGCATCTTATCTTCAAAGGCCACAAGTTTGTTGTATCATTCAGTGTAAATTTCTCAGAAATTTACCTCCTTTCCTTTGCTTAACAAATAAAAAAGTTGGTGTTAGTATATGGTTTGAGATATTAGTAGACTGTCTAATGCCCACCTTCTGATTTTAGGCCCCAAAAAACATGCAAGGAAAAGAAAAGAGAAAGATCCCCAAACTCTTCCCCCTTCCATCTAACAGGCTTTACCTGTTTTCAACTTTGTAATATTAGATGGCATAAGAATAACCTATTGTGATCAAGACTACAAGTGCTTAAAGATATCTATGGCATCATAAAAAATGTAGTATTTTATGGTTGTTGATATTATAAAGCAAAGCATTTTGCCCCCTGTAGTGTTGTTGAGATTTGTCTATCACGTGCACTATGTATGCTTATTGGGACCTAAGTGCTATGCAGAAGATACTTAAGTTGCTTTCTCATTTTTCTGTTTCTTAAATTCTCCAAAATAAATGCAAGCTGATATTGAAAAATAGCCATGACTTGCTTTCTTATATTTCAGGCATGGATATTAGAACAAGCAAATTATACCAAGGTAATCTATTATATCTTCTGTTAGAAAGTAATAGTAGCAACTTATTAACTGTTTTCAATGCTCAGATATTCAATCTCGATTTTTGTCTCTTGAAACTTAAAGACTACAGATGACACGAATCAGTTCAACTACTTATCAATACCCTGAACCTCCTTGTCACATTAGTTAATTTCACGACTTATTGGTGATTAAATACTTGCACTGTGGCACTAAAGAATAGGTTGATTGATACAAATTTCATGCTAATTATTATTATATTTTGATTAGGATGACATAACCATGTCAATTGGTTTTCAAAAGAACTTGCTTTGCTTGTTCTAGTAGTTCTACTTTGTCTTTTGGGGATATATATAGAGATCAAGATCTTATATCAATGGCATATTAATAGTTCAATACTTGATTACTCTAGGTGGCAAAATACACTTACCGTTTTTTTGTTTTCAAATAAAAATATCTAGACTCCCACATCAATGGTTTAATAATAGGACTAAAATGAAAACATGTTTTGAAATATTTTTTTTTTTGTATATATCTTTCTTGACACCATCTCTGCTAGTCTAAAGTGTTGAACTTTTCGTTGCTTATCTTTACTTTTCCACTATCGTTTAAGCTGCTTTTAAAATGTCTGATTGTATGCTGCAGGATGCAATATCAGGATTCTATCGATTCATATGGAATCTGTTCTATGCTGAGTATTTAATATTTCCTTTCATATAGCAAACCTTGCTACTTTTTTCTTGGGAAAAGGTGCATACGTGCATAGTTAGAGAGATCTTTTTTATCAAGTATCAATTGGTAAACTAGCTATCATTATTTTTAAAACATGAGTATTGTATATAAATGTTATACTATTTGGTTTTACTTATGCCATTAACATATTTCATAATGTTACACTCACAATAATACCTCAATGCTATTCTTGGTCGATCATTTTTAACTGGGATTTTTTTAAAGTTGTCTGTGCAATGTAGTTTATATTAAAAGCAAGCATAGAGATGTAGAAAGTAAAGACAAAATGTGTGTGTGGCATTTTTCAATTTGTGGATTTCCCTTTTGGGCGATGGGCCTGGCCATGGTGGATAATTTTAAGGTTGTTGCTTCTTGCACCTTTAAGTTGCTTCCTAATTTTAAATGAACCATGTAGTTGCAAGTTTGTTTCTCCCCAACAAAAATAACTATCTAAGTATCACTAGGAAAGTTGTGTATTTTTTTTGGAGAACATAGTATTGGTATGAAATATTCCTGCCAAAAGCGGTGACTAATCTTCATCGAAGACCTTGAGAACACAAAAGTGGTGTGTATTCCTCCCCGAATATGATTTAGTTCATACTCGAGTCAATTAAGATTCAAACCATGAAAGACTTGGTTAAGGAATACAAACTGTTACCATTTTTGTCAACTGTTGTTGGTAGGAAAGTTGTGTATACTTTAGCTGATACTTGTGCTTAAATGTGTGCATCATTTAGGACGTGCTCAGTTTATCTTTGACTGGATAAACAATTTAGTTATTTTACCTTTTTTAGAATTCAAGTGTAGGCTTAACTCTATCTCACAATGCTACTTATATATTACTATTTTGACTATATTACTAGTCGATGTGAGATCTTTTGCCTCTTTCACATTGAGGGTTAGATATTTCGAACGTAAAGTTTGTAGGACTAGACATTTGTAGATAGTTTGATAATGGTTCGATAGCGGGTTTCTTCACAAGCCAAATAATAATTGTTATGATAGACTTTAATATCATCTTAAAGTTTGAATTTTGGCATAACTACACCATTAGCTAATAAAAAATTTAGGATAAGGATGACTTTAAGATATAATTATAAAAGTCAATATACTTATACATGGTTGTTTGCAATTGAATGATATTTCTTATGTTCCATAATAATCATCGTATAAGAAAAAAAGTTTGTCCAAAAATAATTATTTTAGTTTTTTAATGTAATATTAATTATTTTTTCACTTATATCTCTTATAATATTAATGATATGGACTATAAAACTAAAAATGAAAATGAATTAATGATAACAAGATTAATTTTGTAAAATTGTTATTCTCTTTCATTTATTTATTAATTTTTGTTTGTTTGTATAAAATAACCTAAGATGATAATTATGATTAAACGAAGGTATTAACAGTTTATGAACAATTTACCCTTGTCTTTTTTATTTTGATTTTACTTGAAAATTGAAATGATATTTATATGCATTAAAAATAAAAGCAGTAGTATAACAAGAAAATAGCTTAGATGAATACACATTGTGAATAATAGATTAAGGTAGTTGAATGGTAAGAATGACGAAAAAAAAGTAAAATATGCTAATGGTTTATATGTTTAACAAATTGCAATTTTAGATTTTTTTATAAATGCTTCTTTAAGAAGATGTGATTTACTTCTTATAAAAAAATAGAAAACTGTTTATTTTAAGTCAGATTAGTTTTGACAAACACATCATAAAACTGTTTATTTAATTTAATTTTTTTTATATAAGGTTAAACAAACCGGCAAAAAATTCTCATGTTAGTTATTTGTAAGAAAAATCCTAAGTACAACGGAATGAGATGACAATGTTGGTGGTCATTGGTCACAAAATAAGGAAAGTGTAGCAAAAAATGATTTTGTTTTCATTATGGATAGCAAAGGAAGATTGATTGGAAGAGCATTCGTGATTCCATTGGCTGCTTAATTGCAAAAGCCTTTTAAGAAGTAATGCGTCCAATTTACAAGGAAGAATAGGAGTTTAAGAGTAATAAAACAGTGGATAATCACAACTATGATTGCCTAGAAATAAATGAGAATGTAGGATTTGATAGAAGAAAGAAAATGGAGTGACAACTAAGTAAATGTTTTAGAAATTATATATTATAAATAGATTGTAAATTCTATGTATTACATTTCAGTGATAGATGTCTAATCCCTTTATTTATATTTAAATAAAGAAGAATTAGTTGCTTGAAGTTAATATTTTTCTGTTGTTTTGGAACTGTCGTTTATAAAAGCAGCCATCATATGGTGACAAAAAGTGCAGATGTGTAATATAACTAATATAAGCCATGGAATTTGAGATTTGTTTGTTATGCTGCCAATCATTGCAACTTCCAATTCCATCATCAAATGCATTTATCACCGGTTCTTATTTTCATTTCATTTTCACTCATACAAATTATTAAAGTACGTAATTCATAATGTAATTTTCAAGTGCAGCTCTATTATTCGTAATTCCACTCCAAATTAAACATAGAGGCATGTATTATTTATATACATTGGACATATCTCAAATCTCAATCTAACAGTGTGTTTCTTAATAGATATTAAGGATTGGAAACACTCGGTAACAATTTTGGTGTTATAATATAATCTTACTCTACCTATTTCCTCATGTTATCATATATAAGATAAATATAGTAGCACACAGTTTGAAGGATAACATGAAAAATCCCCAGAGAAATTTGCTGCATAACTATACATGTAATTAATGATTTGCAAGTTGCTATTATCTCAATCGAGATTGGATGAAAGAAGCCAATCAGATTCTCTCTTCATTTGGAACCAGAACTTACAAATTTCTTTTGTTCCTCATCCATCACATGACCTACCAAAACTAAATGGCTTTGAAGAATGGCATCAAAAGCATTGCAAAAAGAACTCCTGTGTCATTTTCTCAACAGAAGTGAGTGTCACCCCTTAATTGCTACTTCATCCTATGTATTGTCAGCTTAATATACTTGCTGCTTCAGGCAATTGGAGCATCCAAAGGAGGGGGAAAAGCAACATGAGGGCTGAAGCGAGACAAGGGCGGGATCCTGGGTGATGGAGCTGTTGTTCTTGTCCTTGGAGACAAATTTTGCTGCTCCAGAATCAAATTCTGAAGCTCTAGAGGGTAATCTCTCATGCAACCAATTCGAGGGCCTGCACCTGTTGTCCATTTAGTAGACAAGTGATTGGCCAATTGATATGATTTCCTTCCTTTGTGTGAATCTATCCTCTTCAAGATTGTCTCCTTTGGAATAGTATTCTCCTCTTCTTCACCTTGATCTTCAACAAACATGTTTGATTTGGAAACCATGAATTCTGCCTCGTTTATAAATGATTCTTCTGCTGTCTCATAACCGCATTCTGATACTGCAGTCGGAGAATAAAATTTGGTGTGAGGACCATTTGCTAGCTCTCCGAAAATGTCATACATCGTGACTCGTTTTGGTATCTCAAGTTTAGCTATTTTTGATCCTAGTCGTACTGACAATCTTGACAAGGGTTGTTGATGATTTGAATCAGCATTAGAATCCTCATTTCTCAAGTCAGGCTGATCTTTGGCTAACGTGCTGGAACTTTCAGTTTCAATCTTTGGAGGTTCCACTGCCTCTGAAGGATTGTCTCGGAAGACATCTTGGTTAATTTTGGCCAAGTCTTCTTCTTCAACTGGATTTTTCTGAATATAAGAAAATGGCAATTAGCTAATTTTCTATGCATGAAGTCATGGCTAAAGTTAATAGCTATCTAAATATAACACTATCCCAAGTAAACTAGTATGAGATTATAGTGTGGAGTTATGTTAATCTAGGAGTTTAAGTTTCTTCAGTCATGTAAATGCTGAATGGAAATTTGTATTAGATTGATCTTATACTGCAGCAAAGTCACCATTTAGTCATTTACCTTTACATCTGTAAGATCCACATTATTCTCCTTAAGGAATGACATGAGTTCCTCAAAATTTTCTTTTGTTGGGAGATAATGCCCACTGTGAGGCCAAACTGCCTTTGGAGTTGAAAAAGTCTACTGTCAGTATGCGATACAACGGCATATAGAAAGCAAAGGCATGCAATATACTAAATCTGTCGTGCAAAATCTTTTGGGTTATGTCCATTTTCATACCTTAAGAACACCATCCTCCGCCACTAATGTACCAGCAGACAATGTGGCTCCCCCTGCAAGGAAGCTTGAATGTTGAAATGTGCCCTTGTTCTTCTGCCCAACATAAAGAGTCTTGGAAGTACTAAGTACAAAAATCCACTTTGCATCTTCTGTTGTTTCAACAGGTTTCCTACTAATCTTGTACAAGAGCCTCCCATTCTCAATAACTACTTCATAAAATTTTCTTTCCTCCTGCAAAAGAAACAACTTTTAAAATTACTTTTACTTGTTGCTTGACGGTCAAGCTATATAATAGCTCTGAGTTTTTCTCTAAAATAAAACATTGTGTCCTGTTCATAACCTATTTTAACATGAGATTGATCCTTCTTGTTGATATAAGAAGAAAAAAAGTGAAAACAAAGGGAACAAGAAACTCACTGGACCCAGATACTTGATGCATTGTTGCTGAAGTTTTGTCCTAGTACATCTGTCAGACAGTACCTCCTTGCCATCCCCAATATCAAGCCTACACTTGTAGATTGATTTATCCATCAGTTTGATTCAAAGTTACTTGTTAAACCGATTAAATTTTTCATTCTGGTTTCATTCTTACCAATAGAAGAAAGGTTGATAGCTATCACAGCGAAGCCATTTGACATAATAAAATTGAAGATTATGACCATAGCGATGGCGGGGGTCAATCTGTTCAAGTTGATAACCAGTTAGAGAAATTAGCAGTTTATTTTGAACTATATCACTTTAGCTATGAGACTTACTGCCTCTAGCCAGTGCTGCAAAGCAAGTTTGCGAGCCTTCATATCTTTAGATAGACCCTTCCCAACCTATTAAACAGAGAAAAAATAAAAACAAATTACTAATCTTTCAAGCTACAACATCAACCATTCAACATATTATAATGCAAGTCATGTGAAAACCTACCTTGGCAGCTCTCTTTCTTGCCCTTGACCAACGAGAAATGGCCGTCTCCGGTTTCTCAATGTCAAAAAATGATATAGAACTGCGCTTCAGTTCAGCAAAATCCAAAGCCTTCCACCTATACATATGTATTTAATTCAGTAACATAAACAAGATTATGAACATCTTTGTGTTTGATAGAGAACACACGCACATGAGTTATGAAAGATTTTTTTATTCCCTTCTCTTTCAACTTAATTTCAAATTACTCTATGAGATTGCTCCAAGACTCCTAAATCTAAAAGTGTACACCCTCATACAAAAGATGATGAGAGTATATGCCCTGGCAATGTAAAGAATCTTTATCTTGTCATCCATTCACAAGCTGCCATGTATTGGTAAGTTTCTTGGCTTTTACAATAACTACCTTGCAAGTTATACCTACCTTGATTTCTAATTGGTTGACAGTGTAAAAAAATTTAACTGATGGAGGAAGTATCAAATAGATGGGCAATGTTTCATGTAAATTCCAACTGTGTTTACCCAGGTAAATTTCATGTCTTGAAACTAACCATCTCTGCTCTGCAAGAACTGCACAATCTGCAAGTTGCCTCCTTGTCCTAAAACTCTTGTAAACTTTCTGCAACCTCAGTGCAGCTTGGTTCCATTGATTCTGTGTCTCCAGCATTGATGAATGGAAGTTCTTCTCCAACCAGTCACCACAAGTGTCTCTAGTACTCTTTGTGCTCCCTGGTTTACCAAACAAGTCATCATTTTCCATATCTGCTGGAGGAGATCTTAAAGAAAGCACGGTCTCCAACTTAACCGATCCCTGCACAGTTTGGTTTCTTTAAGTCAAGTTTATATATAAATTCTTGTCTGGATTTGATTCACCTAAGAGAAACATCGGTAATACTATCCAAATCAACTAATGTGCAAGGTAGGGTTTTCCTCATTTAACAAAGTGCTATAAATATATCTTCAAATAATCAACATCTTAATCAACAAAATTTATGGAGTCCAACCAAGTTAAAAGGAAAGAAGAAAAGGTAGAAGCTATGCTTAACATTTTCTTTTATGTAGTATACATTAAGATCTTCAAATCTTCACCTACAAAGGTTGATGTGCTTCTTTATAGACTCTGAGCATTCTTTGTCCTTTATGGAAAGAGGAAGGAAACCCAATGCACAAATTGTAATAAATTCCAATAATTTTTATTTGCATTTAGAAATCTTCATAGCAGGTGGCATTGCTTGACAACATTATTAGCCTCATAAGTATTAATCAAAGGGGGGAGTTTACAATCTAACAATTAACATTTACTGATAAAAAACATTAATCAAATTTTCTGTTCCAATATCTTATCCAGAAAAAACCAAATCATAATTGAAATTAAGAAAACAAGTTGTAGCAATAATTCCAAGGGACAGTAGTTTTAAGAATTGATACACATTACAAAAAAGACTTGTCAGTCGCTTCAGACAAAAGGGAATCGTCAGAAAGGATTCCACACAATCCAAACAAAGGAATATAGAATAAACAATCAAATCTTCAAATATCAATGTCAGCCAATGCTGTAAAAAAAAATTGGAACATTATCCAACATTTCAGAAGCAACAACGCAAGAGAAGAAGAGGGATTAAGGGACACTGTCATTGTTGGTATAAATAAACAATAACCCTAAAAAAGAAATGACCATATTGTTCTGTATTTCTTTAACAAGCACGTTGCTCAATTATATTGGTCGCTTTTAGACCATTATTTTCCTACTCCCTTTACACCTCCAACGTAGCAAAACGAAAAAAAAAAACAAAAAAACAAAAAAGTGACATGGTTGGCATCAAACCCAGAAAACATGCAACCAACATGGCACATTTTCAATCATAATAAGAACCAGAAAACATTGTCACATTAATATTATTACTCTCCATTCCAATATGTTTGAATATTTAAAATTACAACATCCTAGGCCAACACCATATACACTAACAACAATGGTATTGTTATATATTAATGTTATGAAGGAGCATATACCCTGAATATTTGACACTGGGACCAAGGGAGAAAAACGGCTCAAGGAGGTGTTGGTGCAGAGAGAGAGAGAGGTTCAACAACAAATTAACAAAAGGGTGGAGAGAGAAAATGAATTTTAAGAGAAAAGAAGGAAGGGGACCCCAGAAAGGAAGTGGCACAAATGGAGGGTGACAATGTAAGAGAGAGAGAGAGCGAATAATGAGGGAAGAGAGGATCGAAGGGAATATTGTGTGAGGAGAAAGAAGAAAGAGGTTAATTCACTTCTTTTTCGGAATTATTACAGGGTGGCTAAGCTATACTAGGGTATGTATGTAGTATTGCTCTCTCTTCCTATTGCAATGCTTAATGCAAACACGTTATACTATTTGCTATTCTTGGCTTTCTAGCACCATCTTTATATAGAGAGAAAAAAATTGGAAAAAGAGAATGAAAGCGAGGTTTTTTATTTTCTTTTATGACATGACCGTGGAAACGCTAAATTGAAAAGGTAGGTTTGTTTGAACTTTGGAGGGAAGTGAGACATGCAAGCTGGTATCTCTGACTCTGACTCACCCACATGGGGTTTCCTCTTTTGCCTTTTCATTCTACAGGGACATGCATGGTACAGTTCAACGAGTTTAATCGTTTTTTTCTCTTTTTTTTTTTCAATGAAAATATATGCATACCAATCTTCTACCAAAAGATTATGGCGTCAGAAGAATTCAAATCCATACTCATAAAAAAGTTAAAAGTTCATTTTGAATCCTTAATCATTTGTGGCAATTTTATTAGCATGAACACAATTTGTGGCAAGTTAAAAGTACATATTTTAACTTTTAAAATTTAAAATTATTAAGTAAATTAGAACAGTCATATCCCATTTGATTAACAATATACATTTTCATTTGTTAGTAAATTTATAAATTAATTATTATAATTAAGTTCTTTAGTTTTTTTGACTCAATTACATTTTTATTCTTTATTATGATAAATGTGCAATTTTGATCTTTCAATATTTTGTTTTGTTTTGTCGGGTT
Source organism: Glycine tomentella (assembly GCA_007407185.1). NCBI lineage: Eukaryota > Viridiplantae > Streptophyta > Magnoliopsida > Fabales > Fabaceae > Glycine > Glycine tomentella. The sequence continues at coordinate 131,239 of PYAF01003379.1, read as the reverse complement.
AAAAAAAAAATTGTTCAAAATATAATTATTATTTATTTTTTAAAATTATCATCACAATAAAGTAAGTGACCGGGTAGGTTATGCTTGGTTTTTCTTTTTGACATGAAGGTTAATTATGCTTGTTTTTAAGGTGTAACATTTTTGTTTAAGAATATTACATTAGTAAATAAATAAAAAACTACAAAAGTAATATTCTAACCGTAAAAATAACTGTTAAACTTATCATTATCAATAGTATTTAAAGATCTAACAAAAATTATCTATTAATACATGGATATATAATGAAAATAAAAATAAAAATACTTGTTTCTTATATGTCACCGTTTCTTCTTCTTTTAAAAAAATGCCACACTTTCGTTTGAGAGAGTAGAACTTATATAACTATAGAAAACTTTAATTATTATACGCATAAATTTTTTATTTTTTCCAATTAACTTAAATTCGTAAGTATTACCTTACATTTAATTCGTAAGTATTACCTTACATTGTATTATTAGATTGTCATGCTTAATTATGGCAATAGTTAAACACAAATGATAAATAATTAAATGGATAAATGATATTTTTGTGTCCCTAAAAATGTAAAGTGGTTATAATTATTTCTTGAAAGAACAAATATGATATAGTTTTTGAATTAATGTGTAAAAAGTTTGACAATTGTGTCCTATGATTAGATTTTGCAAGACTAATTTAATATTAAATTATAATTTTTTAGAATCAATTTGACATTAAATTATATTACACTTTCAGATAATCACTTATCCTAATTAAATCTTTTAAATATTTTGGCCAATATTTAATTTTTGAATTACGTATAAAAAGATTTTATTAAACCTAAAAAATTAATCTTCGTTGTAAAAGATACCTTCAAGTGAAAATAAAAATGTTTACCACCTCATCTAGATGTCGATCGGTTTATCTTAATCAAATTTTACTCTAACATCATTACTAGTGTAGTGCATAACTAATAACTAATGATTAAAATAAGGAAAACCTAATCACTTGCTTTGTTAGCACGTAAAAATCTCTTTAATATGTTCACTGTTGTGACTACATGCACATGTATGAATAAAAATAAGATTAGGCTTCTTAGACTGCTTTAATTTCTATAAAAAATATTCACTTGATTGGATAGTACGTAGGAAGAAAGAAATTGAACACCTATTTAAATACAATGGGTAAAAAGAAAAGAAAAACTAAAGGTAATATTACTTCTTTTCCATCTTCACACATTAATTGAAAAAAAAATGGAGTTAGAGAAGTTTGCATTTCGGTGATGACCATCATATATTTCAGGTGAAATGTTTGTTTTATATATATAGCCAGGTGAAATGTTTAGTATGCATGATATACTTTTAGCCTCCGTTTAATTTTGATTTTGATACATAATTAATTTTAAATTGTTGAATTTGTATGAAATATCTGGTATATAAATTAATCTCATGAACTACATATTTTTATTGGTAAACATATATTTTTCATGAAAAACTGTGAGGATTGATTTTTCAATTATAAAACAAATAAGACCTACACCACCCATTCAACTACGGTCTTGGATCAACTGCTTGGCCAATACCAGTTGATCACAACATCATTACTAATCGTTAATAAGATTACCCTCCTACCCCCCCCCCCCCCCCCCCCCCCCCCCCCCCCCCCCCCCCCCCCCCCCCCCCAAGTGAAAATAATAACATAAAAAAATTAAGAAAGTGAAATCTCAATAGTTCTAAGGTTAATTTTGGAAAAGAGTGCTCAAATTACTAATATTATTAATCTCAATAGTAAAAAATTTTAGAGGTTGTCTAGGTACGTAGATCTAAAATTAAAGCTTCTCTTTGAGCAAGTAGTTCATTCAAAAGGTCATTTCCTCTATTTCCAAACTTATAAATGGATCATTCTTCTCTAAGTCAGTAAGTCAGTTTACATGAGAGACAGTCGTGATTAACCGTTCATATGATTGAGCTTTAGCTTCGAAATTGACTGGTATAAGAATTGACTTATCGTGTCAATGAATCCTTATTAGGACCAAACGACCCAAAACTTATTAAGATGAAAAAGACTTAACTCTAAGGTTTAAATTATTAACGAACAATATAATTTACAAATAAATGTATTTTAATCATTTATATTTTACTCTACTGTGCAGAAAATAAATTCATTAACCGACATTAAGTAGTCGAGTATGACCCGACATGAAATACACCCTAAAATTATTTTGAACCAACCGAATTAAACTCATGATCATGAACGAAAAGTTCACTAATGTAGTCGGCTAGTGTTAGTCGAGGGAATGAGATTATTAATTATAATTAATTAATTAATCACTTGTATAGTATTAAAGAACAGCATATAGCCATTAAGTGAACAAAACATTTCTGACAAGAATAATGTGCAAATTCATGTTGACAGCTACTACTACGTACGCACTTTTACTATGTACGCGTTCGACCCATGGTACGGACCTTCCACCATACACACACGCGGCTTCAACACAACACAACTAGCTGGACGTCAATGGTTTTGCTCTGTTAATTATTTATTTATTTATTATTTATTTTTCTTTTTAAGGTTGGTGGAGACGTGTACAACTATAAGGTACAGATGATTCTAAAGTATGTGACGGAGACAGGAGTACTACATAAAGTGTGTGTATGTTTTAATTAATTTCAATTCAATGTTTGTTTTATCTATTAGTTTTTTTTGTTTTTATTTTAACTTAAAACATTCATAAATATGGACAATTTGAAAAGTTATAATAAAATATTTGGAAGAAGAGTGACAAATTTAGAAATTTTTTGTAGGGGCAAAAATAGTTTAGAGTTAATTATGTTTTTGATCTTAAATTTTTTTTAATTCCACTTTCACCCTGAAATAATTTTTTTGGTATTTTTGGTCCCTATATTTTTCTTTGCCAACAATTTTAGTTTTTGTTATCAAGTAACAATATTAATTAATGATTATCAAAGAGATCATTTTAAAAAAATTACAAGTGATTGTTCTTGCTTGATGATGTGAGAAGTTACTTATTGCTAACTTGACTAGTTGCATAATCAATTAACGATGTTAATTACTACTAACCTGACTAATTGTATCATCGATTAATATTGTTACTTAATAATAAAAATTAGAACTATTAATAAAAGAAAATTATAGGGATGAAATACTATAAAAGTTTGTTTAGGGACTACAAGTGAAATTTATAAGGTGTTTAGTGACCAAAAACATAATAAGCCCAATTTTTTTATAATGTTTCTGTAAAATAAAATTGCCACAAATTTTTACAAAAAATACATAATGTCATAAAAAAATAAAAAATATTTAAGCTTTTATAAATTATAATTGTTGTTCACGCATTTTTATACTTTAAAAATATTTTTTAATTTTTTCACTATCAATATTATCAAAAATTAAAAGGATATATCAGTATATTTTTTTTATTTCTTATATATTTTTGCATTCATTTATAAATAAAATATCTTGGTCGGGACAAATCTTATATTTTTACGGGGACAAAATAATTTTTCTATTATACATGTACAAATAAAAGAAAAATTCTTGCGCAAATAATTGTCCCCACAACATTGTACGTGCATCTGTCACTGGACAGGTAGAAATCAGTATCTTGGATAGATCTCAATATCTTACATTAATCTTTAATTTTTGGCTACGAATATTTTGTGCTAAAAAATCATAAAAAACTATAAACATGATATTATTATAATTTCTATAACAATTAATAAAGTCGATACCCTCATTTAGTTCAACATTTCTTTAGACTTTTTGTCCCTTAACGGGTTGTATAACCTCCTCCTCTCACATTTTTTGTCTCTTAATTAAAGTGTGTGTTTTTCTTTTGAACAATGGTGACAATGAAGATAGAATCTAAAACTCCACAAAAATTATCCAAATCTTTACTATTTGGTTGATCCTAATGGGTATAATTAAAGTGTGTTTGTTTGAATTTATTTTAAGAGAAACAGTAGTGACACCACTACAAATAGTACATTTAACAACGAAGATTTGAAGTTGATTGTCGCGAAACCGATATTGTTTGCGGTGCAATGGCATTTTTGTAATTAAAATAAATATTTCAAAGTCGGCAAGTGCACCCACTCACCCTAGTGGTCTCCGACAACTGTGTCGTGGCCTCTGTGTTGAAAGTTGAAGTGAGTGTCTGGCGTCTGAGAATGGCAATGCAGGCAGGTGAACTCTGTCAACACCAAAATCAACACTCCCCTCCCATTTTCTTTAATCTGATTCCTGATTTTGGTTCCTTCATTGGAGGATTGTTTCTCAACCCCAAAATCCCTGATTCCTTCATTCGTTCCATTTCATTCAAGGTTCACGCCATTCCCTTTTCCGAATCCAATCCTCGTCGCCAACGGAGAAGGGTGTAACACCCCGTAGGCCTCCGACGTGTTATCATTAATAATATCAGATTAGCGCTTAAAACATAATTTCAAACCTCAGCGGAAGCACATAATCGTTTTCTTGGTTCATTATGTATAGAATAAACATAACTCATTGAATACACACACACAAGGCATATATTTCACACCCCTGCTGATCCAGTTTCTTTTCATATCATACATCATAAAGACAGATAACTTGAACATACAGGCAGATAGTCAAAATATATAACAATTATACTCAGGGAAAAGTCTCATGTCATAATCTCAAATAGTTCTGTACATAGTCATATACATCAGTGTTTTCACCACACCGTGGTGATACAAAAGAATAACAGCCCTCCTCGAGGGTATACAGAACTATACAACCCTTCTCAAGGGTACATAACAGACTTAAAATAAAACAGAGTCTTAAAGCTTTCCCTGCTGCTCTTCAGATAAGCAACATAGTCTCTGCTGGGCCTCCTGCCCTGAGACTGATCTTCTCTTCCAGAAGGGTCACCTGAAATCATAGAAACCCCACACGGGATGAGATAATATATCTCAGTAAGCTCAGGGTCCTTGGGAAACCATTCCCACCCTGGCCCACGGATTCACAACACACACATCAGGTAAACATATCAAGTATGGCCCACTGGCCTGGCCCTCTGGCCCTCATCATATCATGATCATACAGATGGCAGAGCTCCTCAATGCCTGGCGGAGCTCCTCAACGCCCTGACGGAGCTCCTCAACGTCAGTATCACATCAATATATATATATATATATATATATATATATATATATATATATGGCAGAGCTCCTCAATGCCTGGCGGAGCTCCTCAACTGCAGAATACATGGCAGAGCTCCTCAATGCCTGTATTCATCTATTGGCCAACAAATATATCTCAATCACATCATACATTCATCCAATACAGATGCACACAATATCAATATAAGCAATGCAAAAGCCAATGCATGCATCATGAATCATGACCAACACTCCCCAGGAGTGTGGTGTGCAACCAAAATGGGAATTCATCCCCAGGGACACTGAACTTACCTGACAAAGGATCACTCTGCAGTTCCTTCCCTGGTCTGTGGCTCCCGCCACCAATAATCTCACAATCCAGGCCTAATCAAGGCATATATCCATATCAAAACCAATCCACAGGCATCCAAGCACAGAACATATCATATACAGAATTCCCCTATCCTAGGGTTCAATCAAGTCTAGCCCATATTAGGCTACTCATAGACCCTTTCAAGGTCTACCAAGGCTGCATACTAAACATCTGAGTCATCCCAGACTCAATGCAACACATGCCTGAGCACACTCATATCAGCCTCATACTCAAGATATCCATGGAACGGTCTAACCTCAACACAGGCACCGTTCAATAAGCCTCTCAGGCTCATACCATCCCAATCAAAGCTCTAGCATATCAGAGAACCATCAACAAGTGACTCTACACAAGTCACACAGGCATATACAGAGCCATGATTCAAAGTTATCCAATTCAAAAACTGAAAGCTAATCCTTCATTACTACAATGCCCTGAGTAATTTCCTCTACAGGACCCTGGGCTAATTCTAGCCCCAGCTCAGTGTGGGTCACAATATCCAGAAAATCCCAAATTTAAAAACAACCGAAGAAACTTGAGTTTCTTACCTCAGTGGCGACTAGAAAGGCTAGAGGACAGCTTTCCTTAGCTCTGTCGTCCGTTCTGCGCCTTGGGTCCTTGCCAACACTCAATTCTCAGAGGTTTTCCTTGAGAAACCAATTCTCACTCGTAAGGGTTTTTCAAGAGAGCAACTGAAGGATTATAGCTTTCTAGATGATTCTCTCAAGATTAAAGGTCTTTAGGAGGTGTTTAGATCAAGCAAAGAGGTTCTGGGAAGCTTGGGGAGGTCAACAATGGAGGTTAGGGGCTGAGGGAAGAAGAAAACTGTTTTTTCCCTCAGCTTTTCGCGTTCTTGGCCTTATATACTCAGCCTGCCCGAGGTCTGGCACGATCTGCGCCACCTCTGGCGTGATCCACGCCACAATGTCGGTGGTCTGGCGCCATCAGCGCCAACTCCCGCGCCAGCTTCCACAACCTGTGGCGCTATCAGCGCCAAACTGGCGCCATCAGCGTGAAAAACCAGAGGAAATTGTGTTTCCAGGCAATTCTGGCGCTACCCGCGCGACCCTTGGCGCTGCCAGGGCCAACCTCTCTGCCCAGTGACGCTACTCGTGCCGTATCCACGCCCTTAGCGTGGACTTGCCGAATCTGTGGCGCTACCCGCGCCATCCTAGCGCCACATTCCAGTGGGTCTGGCGCGATCAGCACCACACGCTTAACAGGGTTTTCTGCTAAAATAAATCTGGCACAAAAGTGAGGGTCCTTACAAAGGGTTCCGACAACGTGCTTTCTATCAGTGAGCTTGCCAAGTGCAAATCTCGTTACCGAACCCAAACTGCAAAATGGTGAACACGTGTCTGACCAGGAGATAACCTCAAATGGTGTCGTTTAGTAGAGAAAGGTTAGGGTACGAGGATGCAATGTCGTCAACACCACCAAGCATCTTTGGGCTGGTGCTATAGCCACTATGGTCTCTAGGTATATTTAATTTCACCAATTCAATTAATAATTTATTTATTTACTTATTTATTTGTTTTAACAGAACTTGTGTGGCTCCACTTGAAAGGCTTAAGTTGGAATACATGGTTCGTGGTGAGAAGAGGAACATATTCGAGCTTATTAGCAAAATTGCTTCTTCTCAAGGGTTGAGAGGGTTTTGGAAAGGGAACCTTGTAAACATTCTGCGGATAGCTTCATTCAAAGTGGTTAATTTTTGTGCTTACAATACTTATAGAAAGCAGTTGCTTAGATTCTCTGGGAATGAGGAAACAACCAATTTTGAGAGGTTTATTGCTGGTGTTGCTGCTAGGATTACTGCTACCATTATTTGCCTCCCACTTGACACTGTATGTTATTATGATTTTGTCGTTCGTTTTCTCTGTTGCAATGCCAATTGAATAAACTTGAATGCATGTGAAAAGTAAAGCAAAGACACTAGTTTATGCATTGATGTTGATCGAGAGGTCTTTGAATTCATAGTTTTGTATAGGCTCAACCTCTACCAGTTAGCTTTCAAGTTTCAACTAATCCTATTAATATTATAGTGTTTAACTGTCTGTCATTTTCAGTTTTAGGAACTAAATAGAAACCTTTATGTTATCTATGTTACAGTCTCCAGGCCACAGTGTGAACATATGTATTTATGTGTTCAACCGAACATTTTAAGCTCTTAACTTTCTTTTTTTACTTTTTTTAGTGAATGAAACATTTGGTCTGGTCAACTGGATATGGCATCACTACAAATGAATAATATGAGAAACAAAGAAAAACTAGTAATTTTATTGCCTTGTTGATGTAAATCTTAACCACCAACCCCCCACCGTTGCGTACTCGGCAAGTGCACCGGTCGCTAAGTAATAAAGTGATAAGAGAGAGTTATCGTCCCACGAGGATTGTTTGACCAATTAAATCATAAATTAAATCGATAAGTTGGATAACAAATAAAGAATGAATAAGGTTGTTTTTGTGTGTGTGTGAGGAATAAGCTAAACTAAGAACTAAATATAAACATAAGCGTATAGACAAACTATGGAGGTTGATAATAAGATAT
>PYAF01003379.1:111578-123074 GCA_007407185.1 Glycine tomentella | reverse complement strand
AGATAGCATCCAATACAATCCCAAAAGAGGTTACATTCAGTGCTTAGCCCTAACTACAATGAAGAACTAGCCAAACCTCATAATGGGTGGCTGTGTTACAAAACAAAATGGCATACCTAGCTGAAGCAAGGAAGAAGAAGATGGAGAAGCAACCCCACTTGACCTTCAACTCCCTAAAACCCCTAACTAAGGCACCCAAACTTCTAAAACCCTATTTTTTGTGTTTTTCTCCCTCCAAAAATCGTGCATTCAATGTTGAGGGTTAAGACATTTATAGTGGAGCCTGTGAAGTCTCTGTTTTGCCATTGAAATGCAGCTTCTGTCGACCTGTGGTGCCTTTGGCACGAGTCTGGCGCTCCAAGCTCCAACTTTCAGAATATATGGCGCTCCTGGCGTGGCCTTGGCGCCCAAGGCGCTGGCTGGCAAAAGGTCTGGCGTTGATGGCGTGAAAACTGGTGCTCCTGGCGTGGAAGTCCAGTGAAGATAGCGCTCCAGGCGCCATTGTGGCGCTCTAGGCACCATCTTCTAGTGCGGTTGACGCTGGGGGCGTGAGCTTGGCGCTAGGTTCCAGTGCTTATGGCGCCCTTGGCGCCACATCTGGCGCTGATGGCGTCACGGCTTCTTCAGACTTGGCTCTTTTTCTTCTAGTTTTTGGCTTAGTTTTGCCACTTGTGGATGCTTTCCTGTCAAATCATAACAAAAGGAGGGCAATTATCCATGCTTAATGCTAAGTTCTTGGTCTAAAAAGCTTGGAAAACCTTATATGCTAGGCGCATATCACCCACCAATATATATATGTAGTCCTTTAGTAAAGCATGATTGTTCTTTCTTCATGTCTAACTAGATGTGCTCCATTGTGCTCGGATGTTTTCTCTGTTATGTATAAAGTTAACTGAAAAAGAAAAGTTTAATTGGCATAATTTGTTTTCATTTGGACATGGATCCTACAGATTAGCTCCAAAGTCATAACATGGCCATATCATTTTAGTTGAGATAAGTTTAATTGGTATAATTTAATTGGCATTCTGAAAATCTCTCTAGCCTATCCTTTTCAAAATAAAAACTTTATTTTTCTTGTTTTCTCACCATTTTGCAGATTAAATGTGCCCACACAACCACAAATTTCATATCTTGGAAGGCAACATAAAAGGCTAAACCTATTGATACTACTGGCAAAGTTAAAACCATGAAAAAATGGTCAAATTTGAAATTCTTTGTTCATAAAAATTCATTTTTGGTGAATTTAACCGGTGAATCCATACAAAATTGCCAAACACTTGTGCATAAATAGTGTTGATTATATAAAAAGTTACTTCTAAGTTCTAACATAACTGAGTATCTTTCAAATAAAATCAGGACTATTTACTAGAACCTTCTTGGCACTTTTTGAGGGATATGATATAATGGCTCATGTGACTGGTTTGTATAGACCACATCAAAATTCAGTGTACATGGAAACTGTCTACCATGTGCTTAGGTAAATAAACCTGATTCACATCAATGTTTCTTCATTGCTCTAGTCCCTTAGAGATGTGTTTTTTTTTCCATCACTTTAGTACCTCAAAGATGTCTTTTCTTCATTGCTATAGCACTTATTAGATTGTCAACAAATTCATCCTGTGAAATTTAATTGCCAGAAAATTAGTCCCTCATAGTTTCTTTATGTCATTACTTTTGTCTTATTTAGGGATTAATAAAGATAACAAAATCCTTGGAGCATTAATAAGGTGACAACTTACATCTTGAGTGCTTAGACATGGGGGTGGCACAAAGCTCTTAAGAACTGACATGATTGTTTATTCTATTTTAGAATGACAGTAGGGGAAGAGACCAGAGTTATGCCAAAAAATGGTTAGCATTGCTGACTATGGAGAAGGCTTGTTTGTCTGCCATTTCTCTTGATGGCATCGTAAAGGACATTTATTTCCAGTGTGTATTATTGCCTGAAGATGTTCTTTTCCCTCTATTATATTGTGTTCTTTTGTGAAGGCTAATGTTGGTATTTTTGCTAAAAAAATAATGTAAACAACCAAATATGTTCATTTATATTTTATATTGGTATTTACTATTTAGTGTTTAAAATCATTAGTGATGAGTTTATGAGGTGTTATCTTGATTTTGAAATACAAATAAAACTAATGAGTTCTTATAACAGTGGTGCTTAATTTGATGGAATCTAGTTTGTTTATATACTAGGGGCTAATATATTCTAAATTGTATATCAGTGTTGCTTGTTTATGTGAATTTCCATCCCAAATTAATTAGGATTAAGCTTTTTTCACTTGTAAATTATGATTTATGTGGTATTCTTTTTCCACAAAAAGTTATACTTGATCAGAAACTAACTTCAATAGGCTTTGCTATGTTCTGTGATCCTGCTTACTCTATATATTCTTTTATGGAACCTCTTCTGAGTATTCTTTTATATTTTCTTTCAATGTTTTGTGGGGACTACTTGGATTCAGAAACCACGGGTGTTGTACGAAAGGCTGGTGGAAATTTCAAGGAAAAATTAAGGGATCATGGAGGACTTGATGCAATCTTTGAAGTCACCATGACTAGTCATTCAGATTTGGAGGTGTGAGCTTGTATGTTAGTTCATATATATGCCTTACTATATTTGTAGTCTACATAACTTTGGCCAAATGAAATTGATAGAGACAGTATTTGAAGTCTTAGATTTCCTTTTTTTCTGTTGCAAAGCTACATCATTCTTTAATGCATTCAGGGATATTGTTCACTCACGTATTTTCAAAGTTCAATATATGTTGTTTCATATAGATTGGAATTAAGTTTCACATTTTATTTTTCTTGTTGTGTCTTTACTCTTAGATATATCTTACCAATAATGTTATCCACTTATCCGTAATTCCTTTTCCGACATCTATTTTTTCATTACCTCTCTTTTTGCCCCCAATATGAACACTAGAGGCATGTTTAGTTTTTATTATGTGATGATTTCACCCCCAATATGTTTTGATGTTTACATTCACCTTTTATCATGGAGTGATGTAGCAATTCAAATGTCTGCTTCTACATATATGGGAAGTCCATGTGCTGCAGGGGCATGGGGATATATACTGGTGAATTAAGGGAGGTTGCTAGACTTCCATTTCTTCCTTTAGACCCCAAGGCTGTGATATTACTGTTGATGTGCTTCAAAATTTATCTCCTCATGTTCAAAGCAAGGTTATTTTTGTTATTCTCCCTATTTAATTTGTAAACTATGGTGCTTATATTTTATTTTCAATAGTTATTTATGATTGAGACTTGAATATACGAGAGTTGTGTACACTTTACAGGTCTTCCTTGAGTGTTGGTAACTGCTGCAACTTTATATATTAATCCTTACTGGATGCAAGTATGCTTTTACTACATAGAATTGATGAGCCTAATTTTTTGCTCATTTAGACTTTTTTTATTTCTAATAACCACTATCCCAAAATTTTGAATTTTATGAAATTCAAATGTGGACAAAAACAAATTCTCCACTCTTGCCTCCACTATTTCATATTGAAAATTAATGTAACAGACAAAAGAGTGATAATTGTTAAGCTTTGATAGTGTTCACTGTTCAGCTTTTTCAAAAGCTATTCAGCCATTCTAGCAATGAGATTTTGAAGACATACACTTATTACCCAGATGTAAGGTCATATTGAAGCTTTTGTCTGATTTCTTGGTTTCATACATGGCTATACTTGGATCTGTGATATTGATATTCTTCTATTTTTGCTTATTCTTTGAGATATTCTCTTATTTCTTCATACCTTTTGGCCTAACATAGTTATTTTCCTTCTATAAACTTGCTATGCAGGTGAGAACATATGGAGATATGTTGGGAAGCTAAAAATATTGGTTCAAAAGAGCATGTTAGATGATAGATTCAAGTGGAAGGCCAATACATACTTTACTTGTTTGTTTCTCCTTTTGCTATACTAAATTCTTGAGATGTTGGATATGTAATTTACTAAATCAAAGGCATGTACAATATCTAATGTTTTGCTTTAACTCCTTGTCCTAAACATGTTGGTGTGTGCTTAATTAGATGCACATGCACAACATGAAGACATTCACTTGTATACTTGAGAGAACCATAAGAATAATTTTTGGTTTTATGTAGGTTAGTGTTATATTTGAAATATTATTACGAAAGTGTGGTTCTGTTGCCATTTAGTAATGATTAAAATATGCAAGTTGTTGAATTTAAAGGAAGCTACAAGGAGATTGAACCAAGGTTGAAGACTTGATTTTGTTTTAGCTTTTTACATGCCCAATCACTTGAAGGCATTTGTAATTTGTCTAAGTGGTTCAAGTTAAATGTCTTGTGATCTTTCATTAGCATGTGCATTCTCATGATCATGCATTCATGTTTTTAAATCTCAAAGAAATCAAATGGTTTTTCAAAATGATAAGTTCTCAAGGCTTACCTGATTAAAAAGCTTGTCTCATTGCTTTAATCGATTGCACAAGAAGTTTAATCGATTACATGCTCGTTTTAATCGATTACATAGTGTTAAAAGAAAATCATGCATTGTTAACTTAATCGATTACCATTTCTTATAATCGATTACATAGTCTATTTCTGGAAATCATGTTGTTCTGTGTTAATTGATTACCATGAATCGTAATCGATTACAAGTGTTTTAAACTTTCATGGGTTGCTGCTTTAATCGATTACAATGCGGTTTAATCGATTATTTTGTTCGTGAAACATTTCCAGAAAGTTGATGAATAGTTTAATCAATTATTTAGTCAATTTAATCGATTACATAGGGCAATTTAATTGATTACACCTACGGATTAATCGATTACTGACAGTTAATTCTGTTTTTTTATAAAGCTTGGTGAGTCTTTTTTCTTATATATAGACATTGAGCGATTTACTCACTACAAGAGTGACTTACCCAAAAGTTTCTGAGCTTTCATAAGTGCCCAACTTCGTGTTTTACTCTGAGTTCAAACATCATCTTGTGCGATCAAGATTTCTGAATTTTTTAAGAGATGTTTTAGAAAAAGAAGGTTTTCAAGATTGTGATTCTGAGAATTTGTTTCTTTCAACCTAGAGAATGTGGTAACATCATTTCATTCATTCATACATGAAAGATATCAGGTTGTCTTTATCTTGAACCTATCTTTTTAATTGTTCTTAACAATTTCTGTTGTATTGAAATATATCATTGAGTTTCTTTTTAAGCATGCTAGAATAGGGTTCTCTAGTGATTGTGATTCTGAGTAGGGTTCTCAGTATCTAGGTGATTTGTATTCTAATAGGGTTTTAGAATCTATATCTTTGTTTAGTGTTGATAAAGAGATCACTTGTAAACTGTTTGTAAAAGATTCTTTGATATAGTAATAACTCTAACCTAGTGTTGGTTGGAAGCAACTGGATATAGCCTCCAAGGTTGAGAGGTGAACCAGTATAAATTGGTGTGTTCTTTATTCTAATTTTGTTCATTTCTCATTGATTGAATTTGGGTGATTAGGAAATTATCAACAAGATTTACTTTCAGACATTACTTGAATTCCAAGGATAATTTTGGTTGAAAGAAAGATTCTATATTTCAAAAGGTTTTTATGTGATACGATCTATCTTACATATTCCGCAAATTATTTTGTATAAAATTTTTAAATCCTTGATATAAACCAATTCACCCCCTCTTGGTTTGTTTGATTAGCGTTCATTGTATTTTCACAGGTCACTTGTGGATAGATCTAGAGGTACTCCTTTTAGTATTGATTAATAGACTATGATGGTAGTGGTTCTTCGGTAGCTTAAGTTTGGTTTCAGTCTAGCCATGTTACAACATTGTATGCAAATCCATAATGTAAGCTTATAGGGGCTTAAAAATTCATAACAAGATTGAGCTTTTGAATGATTAGTGAAACTTTATGGCATCAATATAATGCTACTAATGTTGTCCTCATTGCATATCATCAAAACATTTTGCTAATAGTAGGCCGACTGAATTTGGAATGCCTTTATATAGCCTTTGTATAATGAAGTTTATCTCGTGATGGTTGAAGAGCTTTTAAAGTGAATTGAATTATAGAAATGGCATGTAGGAATTCTAGAGATAAGATGCAGCTAGCACAGAAAGTCCATATACAAGTTCTAATTCATGTCTCTTATATCTAAATTATCATAGAGTATATTTAATTTCAGTATATATATATATATATATAATATTAAATTGTTAGCATTATTTGGACATGATTTGTTTTATGGTGACTTGAGTGTAGTTTCTTTTTTATTTTTTCATGGAATGAAATTATGTATCAGAAGTTTATATATTAGGCACCTATATATTAGATACACAATTCCTTAGGCTATATATATTAGGAAAAGTTTATATGTTACTCACCAATATATTAGGCACCTATATTTGCATTGACACTATGGCAAGAGATGACATATATACAAAAGATGGGACCATTACCATCTCCAAAAAGCTTGGTTACAACAAAAAAATTGGAAATTGGAAAGCTTGCTATTTTATTCTTGGTACATTGTTTTTTTCCTTTTAATTAGTTTAGAAGACACTCACACTATATCATTTGTTGCAAGTTTATGGTAGAGTCTGTCTGTTTCTGTTTTGTCTTTCTACTATCATTTTTATTTGAATTTCTGTAATTAGATTGGTGTAAATGATTGAAGGTTTTCTGATATTGTTAAAATTTGGAGTACCCTTCAAGGAATTTGCAGTTTTTTTTGGTTGATGGAAGTTTTTTAATGAACAAATAACAGGGAAGGAATATAGCAAAGGGGATTCAAGTGTTTGGATTTCTTTATTGATGGAAGTTCTAATTATTTCCATCTTTTTGATAATTCTAATGGGAATGCCCCGAATAGACTGTTCCAAGTATTTAGATTTCTTTGTGAGCAGTCTTGGTGAGGAAATTGACTTTGAGTTCTTCTTTGGCCTCATAAAACTTACTTTTAACCATGTATTTTTAATATTTTAAGTATAATAACTTCATCCTTTAGTCTTCACAATATTTTTCCAGGGAAAGTAAACTTGTAGAGCATGCCAAAGCTCTTAAAGTAAATGTTGGAACCAAACCTGATGCAGACCTTGGTCCAGTCATTAGCAAACATGTATGTTTATGGTTCTTGGAAGGATAGCAAATGTTCAGATTATTGTTTAAGAATTACTAGTAAGTGCATGACATTTCCAAATTGATCTTGTATACATTTTAGTTATATGTTTCTTAAATATTCTCTCAACCTCACCCACCGCACAGGCAAAGTAGCGAATACACAGATTAATTCAATCCGGGGGTGAAAGTGGTGCCAAACTATTGTATTTAAATATAAAGAATTTACTGAACTTTAGTTATTTTACTAGTATTTGATTTTGTCCTTAATTTTTAATCAAAATCCTTATATAGTTTTCACATATTTTACATCTCCTTTGGATGCTCTACAAATGAATGGAAGAAGTCAAGTTTGAGCCTAAGAATTCTTAATTTCTATTTGCTAAGGAGAACTCTATGTCATGGACAAAAATCTTGTTAAAAGGTATCTTTGTTGTATTAGGATGACATTGACAAGGTTATTCTGTTTCATAGTGTTTTATATTTGTTCTACGATTATGTGTTTCCTGCAGGACTTCAGTTTAACTCTATGTCATGGACAAAAATCCTTTTTGGTTGTTAACCATTCCATAGGACCAAAGCTAACTATGGAGAGCCACCAACTGTGCATTTTTGCTTGATTTACAGATTTTCTCAGATGTTCATATTTATGAAGACATATTTCTGTAAATTAGGTGATAATCCTGGCCTGCCAGATAATTTTGATGTGCTGCATGTTTCATTCTCCTGATGGAGATATCTGAAAATCCATTATGCATCTTCAGTTCTGAACTTGACTAGTAATTGTAATGGATAAAACTTATCTCTTTCCTTTTATTCTTTTTTTGAAAATTTGTGTTACAAATTTACACCACTTCTTACTCATGGATCAATCTGAGTATAAGTAAGTGCCCTTAAACTTTTTTCTGTCAAACTTAGATGGAGCCATGTGTGCATCTATGCTTGATTATCTATATATATGCTGTTGGAAATGCATTAACATGAGCATATTAATCATGTTTCTTGTGTTTTAGGATATGACCTGTGACACAAATTTGAAACCATGTTCTTTTTTGTGACTGTCCTAGCCATGTTCCTTTTAATGGATGTTACGTAATCTTTCTCCTTCTGGAATCAAGCAAAGTTTGGTGGTGTTTGGGGAACCAATGAAAAGTAAAAGCAATATGCAAAATATAGCTTAGAGTAGGAATCAAGTTTTGATCTTAGAATCTTTTTCTTTAGTCATCAGTGTCTTTTTAACTGTTATGAAATAAACTGTATGAGTATCCATGGATTTACATTTCATTCACTTGGTGTGAAGAGCATGTTACATGTAGTATGTACTTGTATTTGTATTATGGTGATGATAGAGTGTTAAATTTTGGTACAGATTATCATATATAGTTATGCAATATTTTCTTCTAATATCTGATTGATCTTTCTTTGGTAGTTTGACTGAAATTCAGAATATACGTGGCATCATGGATGTTCTTGCAGAAATGCTCAATGCCTTAGACCCTAGTAACAAAGAAGTAAGTTACTTATTTTAGATATTCAACTTATGATAAAATAAATGTATAAAAATAATTATTTTCTAATGATTGTGAAGATTATAAGTGTGACATATTAAATAAAATACATTCAAATTGTGTTATTGATCTGGTTGAATGTGTATTATATTGTTAATATTGAATTTCATATTCACCAAATTTCATTTTTGTTTCTCAAATATTTGTGTTTTTTCTTGGGGTTTGTAAATTCTAAATGATTTATTGAGTAAATTTGATACTTAATCTATTGATTGATTTTTGTGTTCCCTCTTGTTTTTTTATGGTGGGATTAGTAAGAAAAATCTTGCTATTATTATTGCTACAAGGGTGTTTGGTGTTGCTACTTCATTGTTGCTGGCTTTTGGGTTGTGGTGGTGGTACCATTTGAGTGGGAAGAATAAGAAGAAGGGTTATGGGGTGGGTTCTGGTGGTTTTGGTGGGGTGGTGGTGATTGGGCTATGAGGTTAAGCACTAACAATGGTCTTTGTTCTTTGTAGGCATTTTAAAAAAAAAGGATAAGTGAAGTCGATTTTAGGGAAAAATCATCTTTGTATGTATACAAACGAAGACGATTTTTACTTAAAAATCGTCTTTGTATGTACACAAACATGTCTTTGTATGAGGGAAGGCGATTTTTACTTAAAAACGATTTTTAAAAGCATAAACAAAGACGGTTTTAGGGAAAGCCGTTTTTGTACGTACACAAACAAATACGGTTTTTACTTAAAAATTGTCTTCGTAGGCAAATTTTTTTTTTTTTAAAAAATGGATAAACAAAGACGGTTTTAGGGAAAAACTGTCTTTGTATGTACACAAACGAACTTAAAAATCGTCTTTGTAGGCATTTTCTTTTTAAAAAAAGGATGAACAAAGCCATATGCATTTTTTTTTTTGTAAAAAAAGGATAAACGGGAAAAACCGTCTTTGTATTTATACAAACAAATACAAAGACGATTTTTACTTAGAGACCGTCTTCGTAGGCATTTAAAAAAAAATTAACAAATACGGTTTTTACAATCGTCGTTGAATGTTATAGTTTTCAATGATATGCGCGACAACAACAATTGTACAATCGTTGATATGCGTTTAGAACTGTCGTCGTTTGTGTCTTTTGTAGTAATGTGACATTTTCTTTGACGCTCTTTTTTGAATACTTTCTATGATGGCTTAAAATTTATTAGAAATCACAATTTTTAATAGATTTTGCTTCTCATTTAATGTTTCTCTTATCTAATATATTTTAAATGAGAAATAAAACTTATCAAAATTAATGATTTATAATAAATTCTAACCAATCTTAAAGAGTTTGAAGAAGAGTGTTAAAGAGAATGCGGTTAGCATTTCTCTTTATTTTTTAAAAATAATTTATTTTATTTTATTGAAAAAATGAGTGATTATTTTGTAAATTTAAACATGGACAAACATATGAAACTATAAACATGGTATAATTATAATATAATACATAAAATTAAGTTAAAAATGTAAAAATAAAAGATAATGGGATTTCAAAATTATAAATGAATAAAATATTGCATAATTATTAGTATATAAAAGTTTTAAAAACAAATTAAATTTTATTAAATTTAGTTAAGATTGCTCAATGTGTTTGCAGTTTGTAAAGTACTTGAGATATGTCTTTTGGTAAGATTATAACATGCAAGTATTTTCTATGGAAAGTAATATTTCTCAAATTCAAGTATCAGTTAAGTTGAAATAATCTTAAATTAATTAATCTATGCGTCTTAATAGTGAATAAACAAATATATGTTTAATATAAATATAGAACATTTAGTTATATTGAAGTGTTGGTATTTTTAAAATTATATTACCATTTCCATTATGAACCTATTTGGATGACGTTTGCAAGCATGTCATATGTCGTCGGTTCGGTCTTTAATAAAATGTTGTACCATGTTCAAATCAAAACAAATATAAGAATGACACCTTATCTTATGCTATTCTGTTCTAATAATTCGACCACCCAGTACATCTGTAATGCAAATGTCGGATTATGGACTTATTTGTGTATGTTTTTCATGATTTATCCACTATCATTTTTCAATAAAGTATTGAGAAACAATTTTTTTTTCTTTTTATGATATTGGTATGAAATTAATGTCGTTGTTAAAAATAATAACAAATCTTCTTCCTAGAATACTTAGTTAAATAATACAAGTGATTATCACATTTGTTTCAATTGTTCTTGGTTCTAGGATAACAATTTTCTTCTCTCTCTCTTATTTTATTTTATTTTTAAAAATGAATTCAATTTTCTTTTTCATTTGTTAATCGGTTCAAAGCGTTTTTTCTCTTCTACTATATTACTGCCGTCGCATTCCAGCCATACACAGACGCCGACACGATTGCCTACTGGCTTTGACACGTGTGATTAATTTGAGAAAAAATATTTTTTTCTTAATTATAAATATTATTTTACTTTTCATTTTTGAAGGTTTGTATAAAAACAATAGAAATACATTTTTTATACTTTAAAATGAAAAATAAGTAGGAATAATATATTAAATTTATAATTAAAAGTAAAAATAGATTTTGAAATTAAATGGTCTCTAATTTTTTTAATACTATGTTTGATTGTAAAAGAAAATAAAATGAAACAATAGTCAAATTAAATAGAAAAAAGATAGAATGAGTGAATATTCATTTAAGTTGAGAAAGATAATAATTCATTTGTTTTGCTCGTTTTTATTTTATTTTCTTTAGAAAATGAAAACCAGAGTTAAAGACATGTTTTGTTGGATGAGAAAAAAAATTTATATACTATAATATAAAATTTTTTATACAATCATTCAATCATAATTCATCATCTATTGTATATTTATTAATTTTTAAAATAATTATTTTAAAATAATTT
>PYAF01003379.1:76053-91733 GCA_007407185.1 Glycine tomentella | reverse complement strand
GTTATATTTATTGTTATTATGATAAAAATTAAGGTTATTATCATTCAATATAAAAAAAAGTGTTCCAATTTTATGTGTAAAAATAATAATTATTTTAAAAATATTATTTATTAAAAGTTACACATCTAACAATTATAAATGAAAAAGAAAACATAAGTTCAACATACAATTGTTATAAACTCAATTACATAAAATTTCTTCCAAATGCATTAGTTTGTATCATATATGTTATAGTGTTAAAATAACAAAATATATATAAGCAAAATGTTTTTAACCATTCACGATTCTCTCTACCCCAGTATTGCTATTGCAATTTAAATAAAGGAATGTTAACCATACTTTATCTTATATTATATTTTTAAAACTATTTTTATAATTAACTAAAATTTATTAGAAATCACTAATTTATTCTTCACTATTTCTTTTACTATCGAACCTCATTTCTTTCTTCTCATAAGAAAAGTAAATGATGAAAATAACATCAATATATGGGCTTAAGACAAAAGGCCCAAAATATTTGTGGGCCCGTAGTGTGAGCCACGGGGTCCAGGCCCCTTAAAAAATTCTCTGCTTCCACTCATTTCATTGCTTTATTACTTTACTCACTCTCAGTCGCCACGCAGGGTACTTTACTGAACGAACCGTAGGTAGGTTCTGTTCTGAGAATAACTACTCTCACTTCTTTTAATCTCTTCGTTCGCATCTTGCGGATGAAATCGTCGTTTGGTCGTTGTAATTCGCGTTTTCTTTGCTTTGTGCTTTTCAGATAACTTCGCGTTTGGTTGTTAAGTTGTTCCGTTTCAGCCATGGTGGAGAACAATCTCTTCGAGGATATCTTTAGGGTCGAAAAATTAAACCCCGATGACAAAAAATTATTCGATAAAGGTACTATTATCATTATTATTTGCAAGTTTGTTGTTTTTAGTTTAACTTGCCATGCTTTATTGTTCTATCATCGTCATAGTGAAGAGTTAAATGTCTAGGGTTTAATTATGAGAAAGACAGTGTAAATACTCTCATTAGTTTCTCTTTAATTTTTTCAATTAAATTCTTTTCATTTTTTAAATATTTTGTTTGGGATAAAGCAAATTAAGTATCTCGTGTTTAAAATTCTTTGTTTAGTATTACTTGATGTTTTAATTTTAATATAATTTACAACTATGAAAATATTGTTGAAAAGAAATGGAAGAAGCAAATATTGATAGCTTCTATGATACATAGAGGTGTAAAGTGAGAGAAGGGAGAGAGAGAAAGAGAGGTGGAGAAGAGGGAATGCATCAAAGCTTCAGAATGAGTGTTTGTTCAGTGAGAACATGAAAAGAGAAAGAATTTCCAAATTCTTTCATGTTGGTTCGGGAAAAAATCTCCTATAAAATTTTGATTATCTTAAAAATTCTTTAGATTTGATGTCCAAACAAGTTATTTGATGTATAGTATTTTAAATTCACTTAAAAATTGAATTTCCTTTCTTAAAATTCCCCATCCAAACTCACCATTAAAGTTTGTCTGCTTTTATTTGCATTCCATGTTGCGGTGACATGATTATTTGGTCTTACTAGAGACATTTTTAGTTTGGTTCTGTGTATTTCATTTTAACGCTTCGAAGTTGTGCATCTCAAGTCACTCGCATTGAAGCAAGAAGTGAAAAGTTTGACATGTTTATGCACCTGGACATTAATTCCGAGGTATATCCGTTAAAGGTGGGTCAGAAGTTTGCTCTTGTGCTTGTTTCATCGCTTAATCCTGATGGAACACCAGATACTGGCTATTATACCCAGGTAATTAATTTATTATCTTTTACAAGGAACCTTTTTTTGCTGTGAAGGATTGTTGTTATGATTGTCAAGTGAGCTGTGGTAGAAAAATTAGTTACTGTTCTAGAATGTGCATTTAATGGTGTGTGGCTGTGCTTATTCTTGTCAAAGTCTCAGGTGTTTGCCAATCTTTGTTTAGTTTACTGTTGTTATTAAGTTTTTTCTGTGACTGGGAGCTTTTTTCCTTCACCATGAGCTTGGAATTCAAATCAGAAATTGGGTTCATGGTGAGTGTAGACATGGTTGATGTGACAAGACTTAGACGTGGTTTGTTTTCTGCCAAAGATTTTTCTAGGTAGGTGTGATGCAATTTATATATGGACCAGTAGTTATTTGCAGTAAATTAAGGTTTAATGCATTGATCTTGATGATCAGATGACACTATTGCTTAATTTAATGCAGTTGGAAGCAAGTTTTCCCTGTTGTTTAATACAGTTTGCTCTTTCCATATTTTTATTTAGTGCCCTTTTATTGTGCATTGAAATATTCAGTATCTATAATTGTATTTACCATTTAACCATGTAGCCACTCTATGTTACTAAAACAAGTGTCAAGTATGCATGACTCTCAAATACTCCAGGATATCAATGTTGTACCTGTATGTGACTCTGTTATGTGTGTGATACACCTGGATATGTATCGAGGGAATATCGTGTATATATATATATATATATATATATATATATATATATATATTTTAATTTCAATTTTTTTGAGTGATACATTTGGGTTGGGATATGGCTTAGATACTTTAAATAGGACTAAAACTACATAAACACTATCTTTTCCTCTGTATCCTTAAAGCTATACTAAATAGTAAACAATTTTATAGCTTGAGAATGATTAGAAGAGGAAGAGGGCCACTCTTCTGGTTAACCACCATGAAAAACATTGATTATTTGTAATTAAGCCCTCTGACGACCCTCAAAGGCGCAAGTCCCATTATATCCTAATCCAAATCCTAATTAAAGACATTTATTTGCCCTTGTAAATCACTGAGACACAATTAAAGATTCAAAATAACATTGCTACAGAGCAGATGCAATCAAGTTCGTCAAATCCAACAGTCTACACAAACTCATTTAGTTTCTGTCATAAGAGTATTCCTGATATTAAAATAAATAAAACCCAGGATAGCATCAAAGCATTCAAACATAAAGCAGAAACCCGTCACTGGTCATAGTAGATACATGAAGACATGGACCTTCATGCCTGTACGTGATTTTTATAACTCATTTTCTTTTTATGGTTGCTATTTCTGTTTTTTCTTTTGTTTCCCCCCTATTGCTTGTCAAATCAGTTACTAAATTAATTTGGCTTACAGAATTCTTCCTTATATTTCTTTTTTTCTTGTTTTAGTTATTTTCCTCTTCTTTTCTCCCTTTTTCCTTTCACCACTTTTTCTCTCTTTTGTCTTATTTTCACTTTTTTCTTCTCCTACCCCTTTCTCTTTCTGTCACATTTATGATTTATCATTGAGTTCATCTACCACCGACCTCAATTAACTTGGGTTAAAGGTGTTGTTGATGTTGATTTCTTTTTTCCAGATCAGTCGACAATCACTGGCCAACAATTTTGAATATGTCATGTATGGGAAGCTCTACAGGATAACAGAGGGTTCGGGGCGTGAAAAAGCGTATGTCTATTTCCAGAATTCTAGTTTTGAATTTCATATTCATATATAATAATTTACTAAATAACTAAATGTAATAAATTACTGAATCAATGTTTGTAACTTAATGCTGTATAGCCTGCACGTGTTGCCAGTTAGCCATTTGGGAGCTAGTTACTGGGAACCACGATTCTTCCTTCGGATGTGAATTGTTTTTAATTGATCGTGAGCATGAAGTGAATAAGTGAATTGCGTATATGTAGTTTGTATAATGCCGATTGACTCATTTTGTTTCTAAATAAACACTGCTCACTAAATAAAAATGAAAAATTATCTTGACATTGTTTAGTTCTATTGTGCCAGTCAGTTATAAATTATCTTGAGATTATGAGATAACAAGTTATCTTAAGCTCTGAGATTATGTAGTGGATTTTTTACCTAGTAGCAGCTCCCTAGTTAGAGATTAATGTGATCATTACATTAATTTAATGTTGTGTATTTTTTTTTAATTCTTTTTAATAGTCATAAATGTTTATTGGCTTTGAATTGTAGGGAGATGAATATTTCATTTGGTGGGCTTCTGATGATGCTGAAGGGAGATACCTCTCATTGCAACAAGTTTGAGCTTGATCAGAGGTTGTATCTTCTGATAAGGAAAGTCTGAAAATTGTATGTAAAAAAATATATATGAGGATGTGAAGCCTTGTTGCAGCAAAAAGACAACAGCTATTTCTAACTTCATGTTTTGAGTATTTTAGCTGTTGATTATTTCACTAATGTGGGTCTTTAGTAGGACCCGAAGTTTAAAAACCAAATATTTGTGATTTGATTAACAACTCTGGTTTTCTCACATCTTTGTCTTTTCTTATATTTATTTCTCTCCCTCTCTCTCTCTCCCCTATACCTATTTGGCATCCCTCCATGGGGTGTGAAATTATTAGTTTAATTATACCCATTCCCCTTGTGTGTGTCTTTACTATTGTTTGGATAACGTGTTCTTTACTATAAACTTCTGTATATTACAATAAGAAAAGCTCATACAAAATCAAACCTTGACTTGCGAATATCTATGCCTTGTTCAGAATATCTAATTAAGGTTAATTAGTCCTCACAAACTAACCTTAGAATTAATATCAGTAGAAGAGAACATATGCTGTCAATGGCTCGGGGCAGTGCTAATGAACAAATCAGAAATAAGAAAGTAATCTTTCCGTTCCTAACTATAATTTTAAAATAATAATATAAATAATTAACATATTTTGTGTAGAATTATATTATAACTATTTAATTATTATTATTTATTAGTACCGATGTAATTACGGTTAAACTATTCAACCTTAAATCAATGTTTTGATGGATTTGAAGACCGGTTTGATTTTTAAAATATTGGTAATATTTTAAACATGTCTCGTTACTTTGTGAATATTTAAAAACAAATATAGAAAATCGTCCAAATATTTTGTTATATAAATTAATAAAAGAATTTGATTGTTTCTGTAAATTAAGTGTTAAAAGGCAACCAATTTAGTATTTTTAGG
This sequence comes from Glycine tomentella, assembly GCA_007407185.1. Taxonomy (NCBI): domain Eukaryota; kingdom Viridiplantae; phylum Streptophyta; class Magnoliopsida; order Fabales; family Fabaceae; genus Glycine; species Glycine tomentella. Next base: position 86,769 of record PYAF01003379.1, on the reverse strand, counting down.
AACAATTGATCTTTGAACTTTGACATAATCACCGGGCTCTTCTAGTTTAGTGTGGACCATTTTTATTCACACTATTTTGAAAAAAAAATGCAAATCTTTAAGGATTGTTTAGAATGGTTGAAAAATCGATTGATAGCACATTGAAACGTGTTATTATCCTTTCATGTCATATTAACAATATATAGTTAATATTGTTTTTGTTATGTTAACATTTAAGTATCACTCTCTTCTTTCAATAGTGACTACCATTTTTTTTTTTTATGTATTCTTCTTAACATTCATTTTTTTGCCACAATTTAGCAAGAAAAGACATCGACTTTGTATTTGGTAAATTCTACGAAAGGTTGCTTTGTGAATTTGCAAGTTTTTTTTTTTTTTTTTTTAAGGTTTTCGAAAGTCACCACAACAGTCCCGTGTATAAAGCACGTTTAGTGCACTGTGCAGGGCTGTGTCTAAATAAATTAGGGCCTAAAGGTAAAATTTCTAATTTTTTTAATGAAATATTAATTACTAATTTTTATATTAATTTTCTAATTTTGGGAGCTGCAAAATTATTTATCAATATTTTATAATTAAGTAATTCTAACATTTCATATTTAATAGATAACATAGTTAACTCATTCAATTTATCTAACATTGTTGATCTTAGATATGATTTAAATGACTTTTAATTTTGAAAAATTTGTTTCGACAATAGCAACAATTAATAATATTTTATAAACAATGCATGCATTTGGAAAAGAATCTAATCCTTTTATGTAGCTCAATACTTCTATTGGAGTGTTAACTTCTTCCTTTAATATTTTTTTCAATACTTTTAATTCTGAAAATAAATCAAGACCATCAATATCTGAATGTTCCTTCAAATTGAGTCTCAATAGAAGAAATAGATTGATCTAGCATATAAAATATTCAATACAAAATTAATAACAAACAAAACATTATAACAAATTTTTATTCCTAATAAAAATTCAAAATTTTCAATCTCATAAGATGCTAAACACATGGCTTCACTTTTTTAATTTAGGATCTTCACAATATTTTGATAATTGAAGCAAAACATCTCTTATCTTTGGTGCTTGAAATTTTATTGCTTTGACACTTTCAGTTCTACTCTCCCATCTAGTTTGAGATATTGATTTAATAGAAAATTTGCATACATTATCTTGCAAATTTTTTTCCATCTTTTAGTGGATGAAGCAAATAAAGAATAAATATGTTGCATAACAAAACTCAAAAAAAAAAAAAAAGAAAAAGAAGAAGAAATAGTTATAGGAGATAAATTAGTCATATCACATTAAACTAAATTTAAATTATGACATCCACACTATGTTTAAAATGTTCTAGAATTTATATCCAATAATCTTTTTGTACTCCTTGATTTTTACCCTTCATGTTAGATCCATTATCATAACTTTGTTCCCTTATATCATTAATATCAAACTCGTATTTTTTCAAAGTGTTAATAAGCTCATAAAAAAGATATTTTCATGATGTATTATAAACTTTTAAAACTCAATAAAGTATTCTTCTATTTTTACTGAAGAATTCGATGTATCAACGCATCTCAAAATAAGAATCCTTTGTTTTGGATGACTTACATTAGGTGTACATTCAAGGATAACAGAAAAATATTTTGCATCTTTAACTTTCTTTATAATGTTTTTTTTTTTTTAATTTGGAAGACTACCAATTCTATAAGTTCATTTTGTATAATTTTTAGAAAGATATTTAACTATAGCTTTAATTCTAAGCTATAATTCTAAGTAAAACTTTTTCCCAATGTTCCTTTTCTTTATTGATTTGTTCTTGTAAATTTTTATATATAGTCTTTTTTCTTTTCAATCTTTTTTCTTTTTCTAGTTCAATCCATTTGGCCATATTACTAATATGTTCATGACTTGTCTCATGACTTTTAAGTTTTGAACTAAGATTTTTCCAATCTCTAGTCCCTTCATTTACTATTTGACTAATACCACTTGAACAAAATAACTTACAACAAAAACAATACATTTTTATCTAATACTTTAAAATAAACTAGCCATTTTCTATCATATTTTTTTTTTTTCCATTTGGTAATCTCCTTTGATAAAAAGATGAATTAAAATGTCTATTATTTTTATCTATTGAAAATTGAAAATCCTTATGGCTAATTGAACCTTTTTCTATCATTATATCTCTAAATTTTTCACCAATAATTTTTCACTTCCCTTGATCATAAATATTTCTAGGAACTTCATTCGAGGTGTTACTATGTTCATTATTTTCTTCTAATGAAATATTCGTGTGTAAATGCTTTTATTCTTGATTGGAATTAAGACTATCAGTATTTCAATGTTATCCACGGGTAATTGTTCTGTAATTTTTCATCAATTCTACTTATTCCTATATCCTTTTTATGAATAATAACAAATTTATCAAGAGTACCATGTTGAGATTGAATTAATTTTTTTTTTAAAATTTTTCAAAACTAGATTCATATTTCTTATTTGACATTTTATATTATCACAATTCTAAAACTGTAAGAAGAAACTAAATTAAAAGAAAACAATAGAATTTATAAATAAAATATTGTAAAGTAAAAAAGAGAAAACGATGAACGCTAGAACCTGAAAATCGAGAAAAAAAAACACGTTGATGTTTTCTACTACAACAATTTGATACCAGTTATCCACTCTGATAATTCACTTCATGTCTTAGAAAAATAATAGAAAGATGAAAAAAAAAAAAGAAAAAAAAGATTAAGAATGAAATAGTGAAGAGAATGATGTGAAAATATTAATTTTTATGAGGTATATATATAGAGATAAAAAAAAAATAACCATTAAAATATAATATTGGAAATAGCTAATCATCAAAATATTTTTCTTTTTCAATTAAAATCTTATTATTAATCACAAATCAATATTGTTATTAAAACTATAATGTTAAAAACCAATGTTTTCAATATATCATTAAAAAGGTAACTTAAAAAGTTAGGTGGCTAATATTACGTGAATATTGGAATTTGAAAAATTAATCATATTAAATATATTAATTTTTTATAATGTTATTTTAATTTTTTTTATCTCTCTATCCACTTAATTGTTTCTTATTAATATTTGAAAAGATAATAAATAAATAAGAGTATGTAGGAAAAAAATCAATACATCTCAAAATTAGAAAAAAAAAAAAAACTTGTAAAAATGAAGAAACAAAATTCTGAAAAACATCTTATACTTAAGAACGGATGAAATACTATTTATAACATATGGATAATGGATTAATAGGTTAGCTATAAAGTAAACCATATTTGCAATTTTTAAAATTGGGGCATGATCTATCCAGTATGAGTATGTAGCCTTTTAAAGAAACATTTCAACACTCAGCAAATTGCTTGCCAGCAGAAAGTATTTTATGATTAATTAATCAATAATGTGGAAAAATGATTCCAAGTTAGCAGTAAGTCCAAATTTCAGTTACGCTTAAGATCGTTAGAAATTGACACTATTATAACTTAGAAGTGGCCTTTTCTTCAACACTAACTTAAGTCATGTTATTTGTTCCATGTATATCCTTAGTCGTGTTTTTTTCTTTTATGTTGAGAACGCGTCTTTCTAATGCTTTTAAAGTAGTTTTAATTTGAATAAGTCAAAATTATCATTTTATTGTTATACGTTAGTTAGTTTTGATTTTATTTTCTAATTATCAGTATCATGTTCTAAAATCAAGAGGCATTATATTTTATTTAATTATCTTAATGTATTTAAATATGAGTTTCATTCAATAAAAAAATAAGCTCATATAAGTTCCAAATACTCTCATGTTGCTCCTTTGCTACTTTTCTATTCCAAGATTTCTTTATCCTAAAACTAAAACAAACAATTGGTATCTAGAATCCTTTTTCTTATGGGACTTGTAGAATGGAAGATGAAACAAGTTTTTCCCAAATAACTTTTCTTGTCTTTTACGGAGAGAGTTATGACCTTTGGGAAGTGAAAATGCAATTCTACCATAAGGCTTTGGATTTGTGGAATGTTGTGGAAGTGGATTATGAAGTGCATCCGCTGCCTGAAAATCACAAGATAACCCAAATAAAGAATCATAAGGTGAGAAAAATCAAGAAGGCGAAGGCAAGGTCATGTTTGTGATCTTTATCAGAATCATGATCCTCAAGACATCCAAAGAAATTTGGGACTATTTGAAGGAATAATATGAAAGAGACAAGAGCATTTGAGGCATGCAAGTGCTGAACTTGATGAGGGAATTTGAACTACAAAAAATGAAAGAATCTGAGACAATTAAAGATTAGTCGGAGATACTACTTGCATTTCTAACAAGGTTAGATAGTTGGGCACTAAATTTTTGCAAATTCCATAATTGTTGAAAAAATTCTGGTTATGATACCAGAGATATGAAGCATCAATAACCACTTTGGAGAACACAAAGGACATGTCTAAGATCACTTTGTCAAAAGTATTGCATGCTTTGCAGGCCTAGGAGCAATGAAGGCTTATGAGGCAAGATCATACTATTGAAGGAGCTTTACTGGCCAAGCAACAAAGTGTGTCCAAATACAAGAAAAACAAGGATTTTGATGGAACAAGAGTAAGTTCAACATCATCCAATGCAAAAGAAAATGGGAAGAAATCTTATCCACCTTGTCAACATTGCGGAAAGGAAGGTCATCCTCCATTTAGATGCTATAGAAGACTTGATGCTAAGTGCAGTGGGTGTAATCAAATGGGACATTAAGCCATTATTTGCAAATTCATAAATCAACCACATGGAGAAACTGCAAAGGTTGTTGATCCAGAGGAGGAGGTACATGAGGAGGAGTAATTGTTTGCTGGTACATGTTTCTAGCATTGAATCAAGTCAAAATTGGCTTATTAGCAACAGTTGTACTAACCACCTGACAAACAACAAGAATCTATTCAAGGAACTAAGCAATGCTAGCACATTGAAGGTTCAAGTTGAAAATAGCAAGTAGCAATCTCAACCAACAAAGGTACGAAACTCATTTCCTGTTCCTGAAATTGATCAAAATTTGTTGAATGTTGGACAACTAGCCGAGAAAGGTTTTAAAATGTTGTTCAAAAACGAAAGCTGCTTGATTAAAGATGAAAATGATGAAGATATTCTCAAAGTAAAAATGAGAGGAAAAACTTTGCTTTAAATCCATTGGAAGAGGAGCAAATTGCATTTCCAATAAAAGAGAATGTTAGTGTATCAGCTAGTTTTGAAATAGAAGCCCCCAAGTCCCAAAAGTGGTGCTACTGAAGAAAAATCTAAAAGCTACTGTGCAGGAGCTCACAAACAAGCAGATACAATTCAGTGAAGATGCTTTAAGAGAATTTTTATTGGGACTTTGGTTAGAAAAGAAGATGAAATGAAGAAGAAAGCTGAAAAACTGAGCCTGGGGAGAAGTGTTTAAAGTCCCTGACTACAAACTTGAAAGCTGAAAATGCCAAGGCCCAATCATATGAGAAGGAAGCAACAATATTTCAGCAAGGAAATTCTCATCTAGAACTGTTGATGTCTTCTTCAAGGCACTGTAAATCAGCTGGTTGAATTTGCAGCCTTCAAGGCATGGAGGAGTGTTGAGAATGTGCCTTTGTGATGATAAGTTAGTTTCTGATTTAAGCTAGTTTCTGATTTTATTTTTTAATTATCAATAGTATCTCCTAAAATTAAGGAAATTATCTTTTATTCAGTTATCTCAATGTATTCAAATATGAGTTTTATTCAATAAAAATATAAGCTCTTGCAGTTCCCAAAGAGACTCTCACGTTGCCTCCTTTGCTACTTTTCTGTTCTATGTTTTCTTTATCCTAAAACTAAAACCAACAGTTTCATATATATTCTTAGTCATGCTATTTGTTCCATGAACACCCTTAATTAGACTCAAGTCATGTTAGTAATCACATAACTAAGATCGATTTTGATTGTATGTTTTCAAACAACGTTACGTGTCAATATCAATTTTCTAAAATATATTATCAAAACAAAAACCACATTACTACAATTTCCCGTTTACTTAAAATCAAAATTTTAAAATTACGTTGTTCAAAATCAATCCTACAAATGCATATCCAAACATGCACAAAAACATCCAGTGGTACACAAGCTCATCTCTAAAATTTTCAGTAAAATTGCATGGTGAAAGGAGGGGGAAAGATATTAACTCGAATAGTATTAAAACTTAACAAATAGAAAAATCAACATAATGCTACATGTACAACATGCTTAGTTAACCTTCTGTTACTGAGGAAAGTAAATATTGTTTTACCCGTGCTTCACATCCTTTGTTTAAGACCTTGTTTCTCACATTCTATGCACTACCCTTGCTTTCCATTTTCCTTATGTTCACTATCCTCTTTATTGACAGCATTCTCTGCACAAGTCTTATCCAAGATGGCACTCACTACAGCTTTATCCAATGAATTCAAAGCTTGTGTGTGCTGCTCTTTGTCCTTTGTTTTGGTTCTATTGTCTTCACTATCTTCATTCTTGGCAACTGTTTCTGCACTAGTTTTTCCTTTGGTACTCCCTTCAAGAGGGCCCTAGCTTAACTTCAAGGTCCTTGACAATATTTTTAAAAGATCTCACATCCTGAGCGTCTACTAATTTGCTTCTTGATGATGCCTATCATATGAAACTAAAAGTTTGAATATTGATTATACCAAGAAAATTTATGTATCTCTAGTAAGGAAAGATAAATAAATGGCTACTAATTATACAAGTTGACAATTTTTTGCTCCATCAAAGGTTGATCTATTGCCAAAGTATATACCTATTTCACTTTAGGATAAAAAACCAAATTCATTCTGATAGAACTGGACCAGAAAAGAGAGAAAAAGAGTGTATAGTATTATTATGATGGAGCTTCCAACTCCCAAGATATGAACAAGTGAGTTTCGAGGTCTCACCACCCTCCAACAATCCAAAGACCACTCTCCCAATCCCTTAACAGATTATTTATAATTTCCCCCTAACAGTTATTTACAACTAACAGTTAATTATCCTAATTGTCTTAACTAACTGACAACTTCCAAGGAAATCTCATAGCACACACTTTTTCTCATCTACCTCTATCACATTCCCTCAAGCACTTGTAAAATTCAAAATCTATACTCTATAGACTTTTCAAAAGACCAAGAAACCAGAGATCCCCTCTCTGTTCTTCCCTCTAGAAAACCTTTCTAGAAAAAGCTTTAAAGAATACAAATGTTATATGGAAAAGACAACACAATAACAAAGCAAATATCAATCAAAAATCAAGCTTAAGGTTCAAGAAAGATATCACCTTATAATCCTCAGCTAATTCAATGATATGAATGATTCAATCAATCTGAGAATATATGCAACAGATGAATAATACTCTTTCTTGATGCTTTCTTTAACCACTAGCTTGAACAATTCATCAATCCTTGAGAATTATGGCTAAGAACACAAGTAATTCTCCATGATACTCATCATATTTGATTTTCTCACTAAACTCAGCCTTGGGTACTCTTGAGAGCTTTAGAAGGTGTCTATCACAAGGCTTGCACGAGTATCTCTGTTTTTCACTTCATGAATAACACAAACCAGACTGTTTTATTTATAAAAAAAAACATATTTAACTAACTGTAATCGATTAATTCATCAATGTAATAGATTATTTTAACTATTGTAATCGATTATTTTAACCAGATAATCGATTAAAGTGTTCATCAGGAATCTGGAAATTTGTCACGAACAAAATAATCGATTAAGTCATCTTGTAATTGATTATTCCAGATGAACTTAGTTTTCTAAAGCACACATGTAATCGATTAAGTTCCCATGTAATCGATTAACACAGACCATGTCTAAAACTTATCAATGCACATTTAATCGATTACGAACATCTGGTAATCGATTAAACCAGATGAACATGCTGTGTAAATATGTGCAGAAGCTTATGTAATCGATTATTTTCCAAGATAATCAATTATCACATAAACTTTCTAATTTTGTATTAAGCTTATTTAATTGATTACGAACCAGTGGTAATCGATTAAAATGTTCATAAGGCATTTTCCAGAAAACACACACATGCTGTAATAGATTATTTTACCTATGTAATCGATTAAAGCAGTGAGAAACTGTTTTATAAAATTCCTAGTTGCCTTTATGAATTTCTATCAATTTTCTTATTACGACATGATTAAATCTAATCAAATGAATGTATGAATTATCAAAAGCTAATGAGGATTATAAAGCTTTATCAACTGAACCAAGCTTAACAAACATTACATATGCCATCAAATTGATTGGGCATGTAAAACATCTAAACTCATATGCTTCAAACTTTTTGATTCCTTTGCTTCAGCTTCCTCAATTCTAACAAAGTTTTCATAAGCCTTCTGAGATTGAGAAAGGTTACTCTGATTTCTAACGTGCTTGACCCACAAATTCAAATCTTGAAGGTGTTTTAAAAGATTTCTTGGGTAAGACAACAAAGAAGCTTTTGGAGAAGAAGTTCTGAAATTGCTTTTCATTTCAATCCTTTTTGGTAACTCATATTCATTTATATTCAGTGGATCATCAAGTTATTTCTCTTCATTAGCTTTGCTTGTAAATTCATCTTTGAATTTTTTGTTGTTTGTAACTATTACAAGGGTTCTTGAAGTTTTTTCTAGAGTGGGTTTCTCTAGAGAGAAAGATTAGAGAAGGGTTCTCTATGTCTTGATCACTAGGAGTCTAATAGGTTTTAGATTTCTGTTCTTTATCTAGGACTGATAAAGGGTGATTGTTGTAAAGCTTGTAAGAACTGAAATTTGTGAATAATGGAACTCTAATCTAGTTTTGATTAGAAGAAACTGGATGTAGCTTCTCTTGTTGAGAGGTGAACCAGTATAAGTCCTTGTGTTGATTACTTTCTTTTAGTCTCTTCAAGTTATCTTAATTTGTGGTTCTTGGTGAATTCTCTATTACTTAACAAGTAGTGTTTTTGTAATTCTTTTCTTGGGCTGAGTGATTTGATTGATTGAAGTATTCTTGGCTTATTTGTGACAAAGATCCTTTAACTATGATTTTCTAAAGATTTTAAAAAGACCAAGTTTAAACAATTCATCCCTCTCTTGGTTATTGTGTGTATTCTCATTGTTTTCACATTTAGATATCCTCCAAGGAAAATCTTCTCCTCTCATGGTATCCCTCTCAAAACCTCCTCCAAGTCTTCCCAAAATTGATTTTTTTCCCACTTGATTGCAGTCCAACTTGGGGTGCATACACACTAAGGATATTTAAAATTAAATCACCCACTACAAGCTTAATCATCATAATCTTGTCACCTTTCCTTTTACGTCTAAGACTAAGAAAAAATAATTTTCTATATTATTTTATCCATTAAGAATTTTTGGGTGGATCATTAGAGGTAAAAATGAATTGGGAATGCATCAGGAAATAATGTTTTTGTTTATGTGCTTTTTAAATTATCACAAATATTATTAACTGGCGATTGATTTGAATTGTCTTTGAAATTGTTTTGTTATATTTATTGTAATTGTGGTCATCCTTGAAGAGCATAATTGTTGTTGGAAACAAAAAGGCCACTTAATAGATTGATAAATTTGAAGTTTCTTTGTTTGTTGGTGTTAAATGTTGCATCATTGTTAGGTTTAATTAATAAAAATGGATCAAAATTCAAGTAGTGTTTTTATGTGATTTAGGCTAAGAATGATTAGTGGACATCTTAATTATGTCCAGTGGCAAGTGACATGTGGGTGAATTTGAAATTAATCTTTTAGGTGGTGTTTTAGAAGAAACAAAATATCCTTTATTTATGCAAATTAATGTAATTATTCTATATAAACATGAATCCGTTGTGTGCTCTGATACATAGTTTCAATCTATTATTCCTCTCATTTTACATGGTATCTAGAACTAGGTTAAGGGAATAAGGAAAAATCATCCCTCACCAAGGGCAGTGGGTCCCTGGTGAGCCTTTCTACCTGCTGCCTTTCTTTTTCACTTCTTCAAGCAAAAGAACAAAATCTTATAAGATAAGAGAATTGATATGCGCCTAGCATATAAGGTTTTCCTGAGCTTTTTAGAGCAAGAATTGAGCATGGATAATTACCCTCTTTATGTTGTGAATTGAGCTAATGTGATGATTTGCCAGGAACTCAACCAAAAATGCCCAAAACTAAGCAAAAATCAGAAGAAAAGAGCAAATCCAGAAGAAGCTGTGGCGCCATAAGCGCCAAATCCGCGCCAGAAGCGCCACTCATTCTGGAAGATGGCGCCAAGAGCGCTAGTCTCGCACCAGAGGCGCCATTCTTCCTGGAACTCAGCGCCAGGAGCGCCAGACCTTCTGTCAGCCAGCGCCTTGCGCGCCATGTTCACGCCTGGAGCGCCATTCACTCTGGATGTTGGTGCCAGGAGCACCAGACTCGCGCCAAGGGCGCCACAGGTCGACAGAAGCAGCATTTTAAGGGCAAAACAGAGACTTCATAGGCTCCACTATAAATGCTTCAACCCTCAGCATTCAATGCACGATTTTGGAGGGGCAAAAGAACCAAAAGGGTGTTTTTTTAAAAAATATTTACCGATAAGGTGCGTTTTCGAAAATATATGCAAATCCGGTGCAGGAGGGCTCTTATTTACAAATCTGGTGTTGTGTAACATGCCTGAATTAGGCATGTTACAACACGCCTAGATTGGGCGTGTTGTAACATGCCTAATTCAGGCATGTTACAGCAGCAC
>PYAF01003379.1:31197-45698 GCA_007407185.1 Glycine tomentella | reverse complement strand
TTTTTTATGTAATATAATTATGAATTTTTATATAGTTTGATGGTATTTGGTTTATTTAATTATGGCTATATGATTTTATTAAAAATTATTTATATTTATTAATAATGATAAGATATTTATTTGATAAAATTAAATTGAAATGAAAATATTTAAATATATTTTTTGATATTAACTTACAATACATCAAATAATTTTTAATTATATTTTTATTTTGTTCATAAATTTATAATTGTGATGAAGGATAATAAAGATTTCGCACAGTAATACGTTAATTTTTTTGTAATAGTTATTTAAATATTATAGAAAAAAGAATGCAAAACTTATATTAAAATGGAAACAATTTAAATTACGATACATAATTCTTAAAAAAATATTAAAAGTGGGATGATGTCCCACAACGAGTTCTTCTAGAATTGCGTCTAGGTTTCTCATCTTGTTGCATGGGATTTGTTGGTTGTTGTTGTCCTCTTGTTCTACGACCTCTTCCTCCTTTTGTTCTAGGATGATCACGTGTAATTGTTTGTTGTTGTTGTTGAGGAACTTGATCATTATCCTCACCATCATCATCATTATCACTGGTGGAGTTATTGTTATCATCTTCCTGTTCATCCTCGTGACATATGTCTTGCATTTGAGTAGGTAATGATGGACGATAACAGGAGGTCGATGGTGGTAGGTTATATGCAGATGGAGGAGTATTAAAAGTGGTTCCAAACCTTTGTAAGGATCCTTCAAAAACATTTGAGGTCGAAGGAACTTGGAATGAGTATTGAGGCATATGATGCGAACCCAAATGGTTGTGAACTTGGTTCACCTCGTTGAGGAATGTATCCAGAGAAGCCCATTGTTTGATGAAAAGAAGAACCATGTGGTTCATGATATTAGGGCATATATCCAGAAACATGCACTGGAGGTACATTGGGCTCAGCATGTGATTCATGGTGGTGATGGGCAGGATAGTACTGTAAAATAAGATTTATGATTTTAGAAATATATTATTAATAATAATAGTAATAATTGAAAAAAATTATAAAATAAAGTTAAAACCTCAGAAGATACTACCCCTCACGCGATATATATCGTCTAGTGACACTATATACCATTACATGTATTTAGAATTTTCATGCAAAATACTGTTATCCATTTCACCATGAACAATAAAATCATTCCAATGATTCCATTTATTTATCCAGTGACGATGTTGGTAAGGACAAAAAACATATGTTCTTCCTCTCATATCTATGCCGTGGAGTTGGTCAAGGTTTGGTGGGTCATGTGGAATATTTTGTCGCATCCCAAATTGTCTCATGACCCTGTCAACTGCATGCCATTCCACAATTGCAAAACATATGAGAGGTACTTTTGCACGAGCTATGGTAGACACCTCAACATTATTAATTAATGGCCTTATTTTGGGTGTCTCGTAAGATCTCCACAAGAACTGCAAGACATATAGACATATTGTGACATGTTTTAATGAAACATAGAGAAAAATATAGCATGCATATTAACAATCGAACCTCAGTTATACGTGTAGTCTATCAAATATCACGCGTATCAATCTCACAGAATTGGTGGGAATGTTTGTTTGGCTCATCGGCCGAGACCACTTACGTGCAAGAGAAAATCCAAGTCCTTCTTAAACTTCTTCATCAGATAGGGAATGTATTTGTGGGGCAATGCATTTAATATGGTCCCACGCCCATGATTGTAGGAGCAACAAACATCCACTTATTTCAGTTTGTAATGGCTTTACAGCCCGATCTAACGCTCGATAAAGGGAAGCTAATACTGCAGCACCCCAACTATAGTGACTAGCCTCAGTCAAGTTGGATAATAGAAGGAGAAACATAAAATGAACCCTGCGCCAGATGTATCTGGCATCAAACAACCGCCTATGAGCATCATGATATGAGCTCTAACATGTTGTGCAACGACAAGATCATCAACATCATCTGGAAGTTGTTGAAAATTTTGCCGCAGCCAAGTTAAATAAATAGTTTTTCCCTTTATATACTTGTCTGGTGGAGTTTTCCCAAGTAAGGCTTCACAACATTGACGTACATCTCCAATAACAACACCAGTTACTGGTAGGCCGTCAATTTTGAGGCCTAATTGCAAGGCCACATCTTGCAATGTTATTGTTGCCTCCCCGTTTGGAAAATGAAACGTGTGAGTTTCTGTTCTCCAACGTTCCACCAATGCAGTTACCAAATGTTGGTTAATATCAACTTGGCCAACATTCATAATATGACCAAAGCTAGCTTCAGTTATTGCGTTTTTGACACGATTGTCTATTTGATCGAAGTGTTTCATAGCCTAGACATAATGAAACCTTGGACAAATCATTCTTTCTTGGCCTTCCCATATTAAGCATGAAATATGATTGTCTTGTAAACGCAACAACGAGTCATCAACAAGACCACCGGATTGTGTATTTGCCATTGCTTTAAAATAAGGAAAGAAGATATGAAAAGAAAATTGAAACAAGTGAGATGTGAGAAAATAAAGGCAAGTGGGTGAGAGAATTTAGAGAGTATGCAATAACAATTGAGAAGAATGAACATATGACTTAAGAATCAAAGAGAAAGTGAATCACAATGTCATTCATATAGTGTCAAATATTATTATACTAAAAGCCTGAATAGTTAAATACTATTGAATTATTTGTCTTTAACCATTGAGAATCATTCTTATTTCAATGCATTTCTTGATTGTTCACGTGACTATATGGCTTTTTGCTTGTGATGTCTTTCAAAACAATTGTTAACTTGTACTATAAGCTATGCTTGCTATGTAGGTTCAACAAACTGTGGATGATTGAACTTATCATTCAAAAGCATGGCCTTATTTAGTGTGCATAATAAATTACAAACTATTGATGTAAATGGCTCAGAAGGACAATAGTTACCAAAATATATGGTCATTTCCATACTTTAATTTTCATTCAACCTTTCTTCTTTACATTCATTATCTTCTGTAAGAATCACATGGCTAAGTTTTTGTTTTCTTATGCCATAAAATGTGCTAAGCCATGAATGAAGTGAAGTTGCTTGAAATCATGTGGCTCCTTTATTGTATGGTCATTTCCAAACTTTTGCTTCAAATCACGTAACATATAGGCTACTAAGTACATACACGTGGCTAACCTTTTGTTTGCTTATGCATGAAGAGGAGGTCAAGCATTATTCATATGATGTAGCAGCCTAAAAAGCATTCTATTTTGAAGCCATGTGCAGTAGCATTTGCTTGGTTCCATACTTCCATTATGATGTCACGAAACTAAGCTGCTTGTGCTGCTTCCTTTGTACTTTGTGAAAGTTACTGCAACTTCCATTATTGATTCCAATATATACTCGTTCGTTTATTTTTTATTTATTTTTTCAACATGGAAGTTGTATAATTATACACGACTAATGAGTCGTGTGGCTGGCCACGATTTTCATTCATTTTGGAGTGCATGGTGTTAGTTAGGATTTTAAAAATAATTAATAAAAAGGATAGCCAAAAATAATATTGTTAGTTATTAGTTTTAAAAATTATTACGTAACAAAATATACATTTAATTAGGATAGCGAAAAATAATATTGTTAGTTAGGATTTTAAAATAACTAATGAAAAGGATAGCAAAAAATAATATTGTTAGTTAGGGTTTTAAAACTTATTACGTAACAAAATATGCATTTAAGTAGGATAGCAAAAAATAATATTGTTTGTTAGGATTTTAAAAATAATTAATAAAAAGGATAGCCAAAAATAATATTGTTAGTTAGGATTTTAAAAAGAGCTAATAAAAAGGATATCAAAAAATAATATTGTTAGTTAGGGTTTTAAAACTTATTACGTAACATGCATTTAATTAGGATAACAAAAAATAATATTGTTCGTTAGGATTTTAAAAATAATTAATAAAAAGGCTAGCAAAAAATAATATTCTTAGTTTGGGTTTTAAAAATAATTAATAAAAAGGATAGCAAAAAATAATATTGTTAGTTAGGGTTTTCAATAAATATTTTAAACTTTGGGTTTTAAAAATTCTATTACCTAACAAAACATGCATTTAAAAACTTAAGGTTTCAAAAATTATTAGGGATTTAAACCATAAATGGGTTTAAAAAATAGCCAAAACATAAAGTAAAGTAAACTAATGTACGTTGTTAATGTAAAAGACAAAAATGTGCATGGAAGTCAAAGTTGAATAGGATAAAGGACTATACTCTGAACCAGGACTATACTCTGAACCTCATCTTCCATTATAAAAAGGCATCTTTGAAGCGATCCAACAACACTTGATATTTTCTCATTTAACAACACTTGTTATTGGTCTCTCCTATTGGATTTTTTCCTTACGATCTTTCAAGTATGTTTATCATAATATGTTCCATATTTTATCAACACATTTGTCCGATTTTCAGTATTTACCTTAACATTTTGAGTAACAAAAGACAATTTTATTTTGTCACATATGGATAGCGAAGAACCGATAGTAAGAGATAATGTTAGTGACTTTAGTGACGAGTATGAAGAGTACTCAGTTGACGAATCTGAACAACCAAACAATCAAAGTGAATGTGAGTCATCTTCATATTTTGAAACAATTAATAGCCAAATTTATGAAGATCTACAATACTCTAATCCATATAACAACAGAGGGTCTCAGAGTACGAATGACCTTTATGAAGGCATGGTGTTTGAATCCAAACAAGCAGTTGTGAATGCCATAAAGGAATTTCATTTTGTACATTCATTTAATTTTCATGTTGAAGAAAACAAGAGTGACAAGTAAGTTGTTAAGTGTACTGAATATGGTAATGGTTGTCATTGGAGGGCCAGAGCATCCTACAGCAAATTACGTAGGAGGTGGGAAATGAAAAAAATTAATGGTAATCAGACTTGCATAAATTCCCTGATATCACAAGATCATGTTAGGTTAGACTCATCTGTAATTGCTCATAACATTGTGAACTTAGTGAAAACCAATCTTGGTATCCAAATTAAAACCTTAATTGCAGATATGCTACAACGATTTGGTTATACTGTGACATATAGAAAAGCTTGGATGGCTAAACAAAAAGTACTTGAAATTGCTTTTGGAAGTTGGGAACAATCATATAGTTATTTGCCTATGTGGATGACAGCGGTTCAACACTTTGTACCAGGTACAATTGTTAAATACAAAACATCCATTTCAATGAAAGATGGTGAGGAAAGCACTTCTAATGTGATTCTCAATCGTGTATTTTGGGCTTTTAAGCCATGCATTGAAGGCTTTAAATATTGCAAGCCAATTGTTCAAGTAAATGGGACATTTTTAATTGGGAAATATTGTGGTACATTGTTGACTGCCATAGGACAAGATGGTTCTAGAAACATTTTTCCACTTGCTTTTGCAATTGTTGAAAGCGAGAGCAAAGAAGCTTGGATGTGATTCTTGCATCATTTAAGGAGATATGTTACACCTCAACAAAAGTTGTGTATTATTTCAGATAGGGGAAGCGGTTTGCTAGCAGCTTTGCGATCAGACCGAGTTGGGTGGACTGGACCGGATGTATCTTCTGTCTATTGCATTCACCACATTGCATCAAATTTTAACAAACAATTTCAAAATACTGACTTAAAAAAACAAGTCATAAACATGGGTAAGCTTCTAAACATTTCTTTAATCAAATTCTTGCATTATTACGTGTTCACCATATTAAATAGTTATTGTTTTGTGTTTGGTCATAGGATATGAGTTGAGAAAACCTTGATTTAAGGCAAAGTTGCTAGTAATGCGATTAGAGTTTCCACGAGCAGTAGATTGATTGGACCAAATTCCTAAGACTAAATGGATTCAGGCATATGATGAAGGAAAACAGTATGGCCATATGACTACAAACCTTGCCGAATGTATGAATTCTGTTTTGAAAAGAGCCCGAGCTTTGCCTATTACTAGTCAATGAAACATTTAATAAATTAAATGATTCATTTGTTACTAATGCCATGAAAATCATGACTATGATAGAGGTAGGACATAGGTACTCTGAAGAGGTATCTATCATGATTCAAGAAAATCGACACATTGCAACCTCACATCATGTGAGGATGTACGTTCGGGAAACAGGGGAGTTTGAAGTTCAGGAAATTGCAAACACGCGACTTGGAAGACGACCAATGACACGCACTGTAAAATTGAACGAATGGTCGTGTGATTGTGGACAATTTCAAGCCATACGAATTCCTTGTTCGCATGCAATTGCAACATATGCTTCTTGCAATTTAAATTACGATGACTTTGTTGATCCTGTATATAAATTAGAAAACATTTACAAAGTTTATCAATATCATTTTCACTCCCTTGGAAGCGAAGATCAATGGCCTCAATATGTGGGTCCATATTTTAGGCCTGATCCTTCAAAACGACGACAACTATCGGGAAGGCCAACCACTACTCGTATACATAATGAGATGGACGAACCAATTCCAAATAGGCCTAAAAAATGCTCATTGTGTAGAACTGAAGGACATAATCGTCGTCAATGTCCATACAAGAAAGTCGATGGCTAATATTATTCGTAGTTCTTTTACTTTTGTTTAATTTGTACTGTTAATTTTATATTAATTCCAAATATATATTTTTTATTTTAACAACTACTTCTATTAATTACAAATGTTATTTCCATTTTAATATAATTTTTGCATTATTCTTTCTATAATATTTAAATAACTATTACAAAAAAAATTAACATATTATTGTGCGAAATCTTTATTATCCTTCATCATAATTATAAATTTATGAACAAAATAAAAATATAATTAAAAATTATTTGATGTATTATAAGTTAATATAAAAAATATATTTAAATATTTTAATTTAAATTTAATTTTATAAAATAAATATCTTATCATTGATAATAAATATAAATACTTTTTAATAAAATCATATAGCCATAATTAAATAAACCAAATACCATCAAACTATATAAAAATTCATAATTATAGTACATAAAAAATATTATACATTAAACTAAAATATTTAAATAATATATACAAAATATTAAATCACAAAAAAAATATTTAAAAATTTGTTCATAATTATATTACATAAAAAATATTATACATTAAATTAAAAAATTTAAATAAAATATACAAAATATTAAATCACAAAAAAAATATTTAAATTTGTTAATTTTATACTAAAAAAATATTATTTTTTAACATAAATTAAGAAACTCTAAATTAGAAAACATGTTTTTATACGACTTTCATATAAAAAAAAACAAATTAAAATTAAAAAAAAGTTAATGTTGTATGCTTTTTTACGACTTTCATATAAAAAAAATTGTAAAGATGTAAATTAAAATCCGATTTAATTTATGACTTTTTAAGTCGTAACTAAAAAATAATTTACATGAAAAAATCCGTATAAATATTTACAACTTCATAGTGCATAATAAAAAAAATAAAAAAAGTCGTAAACAATATTACTATTTCAATTCCAGACATAGTAATATTTTTACGACTTATCCCTTTTCGATAAATTTTTTAAAAAGAATCCCAAATGGTAATTAAAAAAATAAATTACCCCTGCACAGTAAATTTGGCGTGATATCGCGTGTCAGGACTAGGACTGGACACTCTCAGTTATTTGGTGCTGCTATTCCCTTCAAAGTTCAAACTCCTCTGAAGCAGTTGTCTTGTGGACGTATCTCCTCAGCCATTTCACCAGAGGTTCCGATACCAATTACCTTTTCTAGGGCATTTAGCCCCT
Source organism: Glycine tomentella (assembly GCA_007407185.1). Classification (NCBI taxonomy): domain Eukaryota; kingdom Viridiplantae; phylum Streptophyta; class Magnoliopsida; order Fabales; family Fabaceae; genus Glycine; species Glycine tomentella. The sequence goes on along the minus strand of PYAF01003379.1, from coordinate 37,948 downwards.
CTATCCAAAAAAGGAAAACAGTACAAATTATATTTCATCGGAGCAATTTATCTGGGAATAAAAACGAGGCGTTTCTTCGGGAACTGAAAATCGCTATCCGTATATCCCTATTGACAACACAAAAGAGCAATGCGAATACGAGTCCTTGTGTTACACAAACGAGCATCCGAATCAATAGAGTACCACCACAATGCACGAAGACGCGCGTTCCGCACACCCCTCTTCCCTCCCCGCGAAGTGGTGCATCTCTTCTACGACCTCTCCGATGTCGCCGTCGCCGCTTCAGCGCCCCGAAACCCCTCCCCGTGGGTCCCACGGATCCTCTCCCTCCTCGATGGGTCCCCCTCCATGGAGTCCAACCTCGACTCCTTCTGCCGCATGTTCCTCATTATCCTCTCCCCCTCCTTTGTCGCCCACACCCTCCGCTCCCTCCCCAACCCTAACCCTAACCCTAACCCTAACTATGACCCCCTCGTCGCCACACGCTTCTTCTTCTGGGCCGCCACGCAGCCGAACTACTCCCACTCCCTCGACTGCCACGTCTCCCTCCTCCCGCTCCTCCTCCACCACCCTTCCTCCCTCTGCGGCGCCCTCTCCGCCCTCCGCCGTGCTAACCTCCCCCTCACCCTCCCCGCCGCCCACTCCCTCGCCGCCACCCTCGCCTCCGCCGCCCTCGTCGACGACCTCCTCTGGCTCCTCCGCGAAATGAAGAACAACAATCTCCACCCGACGCTCTCTATCCTCAACTCCCTCCTCAACGCCCTGGTCAACGCCTCCCTCGTTGACTCCGCCGAGCGCGTCTTCAAATCGATCCACCAACCCGACGTCGTCAGCTACAACACCCTCGTCAAGGGCTACTGCAGAGCGGGGCGAACCCGGGACGCGCTCGCCTCGCTCCGCGAAATGGCCACGGAGAACGTGCCCCCGGACGAGGTCACTTACACGACCTTGATGCAGGCTTGTTACAACGAGGGTGACGTGAATTGTTGTTTGAGGCTTTACCATGAGATGGAGGAGGATGAGGGGTTACTAATGAAAATCCCTCCTCACGCTTATAGTTTGGTGATTTGTGGGCTATGTAAGCAGGGGAAGGTTTTGGAGGGTTGTGCTGTGTTTGAGAGTATGGTTAGGAGAGGTTGTAAGGCTCAGAAGGCTGTGTATAATGCGATAATTGACAGTCATGCCAAGAGCGGGGACATGGATTCGGCAATGGCATTTTTCGAGAGGATGAAGGTGGATGGGGTAGAGCCTGATGAGGTTACCTATGGGGCTGTCGTGAGTGGGTTGTGTAAGGGTGGGAGGGTAGAGGAGGCCTTGGGTTATTTTAGGTTTTGTAAGGGGAATGGCATGGTGTCTGCGATGTTCTATTCGAGTTTGATTGATGGGCTTGGGAAGGTTGGGAGGGTGGACGAGGCAGAGAGGCTGTTTGAGAAGATGGCAGATGAGGGGTGTCCGCAGGATTCATATTGTTACAGTGCTCTCATGGATGGTTTGTGCAAGAGCAGGAGGGTTGATGAGGCGCTCGCGTTGTTTAGGCGGATGGAGAGGGAGGGGTGCAAACAGATGGTTTATACGTTTACTATACTTATCAGTGAGCTTTTCAAGGAGAGGAGGAATGAGGAGGCACTGAAGCTGTGGGATGAGATGATTGACAAAGGTGTCATGCCGAATGTGGCGTGTTTTAGGGCTCTTTCGATTGGGATGTGTCTTTCGGGCAAGGTTGCGAGGGCCTGCAAGGTGTTGGACGAGCTGGCCCCATGGGGATTGTTTTGGATTTGGCGTATGAGGACATGATTGGTGTGCTGTGCAAGGCTGGTCGCGTGAAGGAGGCCTGCAAGTTGGCTGATGGGATTGTGGATAGGGGTAGGGAAATACCGGGAAAGATTCGGACTGTGTTGATTAATGCTTTGAGGAAAGCTGGTAATGCAGATTTGGTGATAAAGTTGATGCATAGCAAGATTGGTATTGGGTATGATCGAATGCGTAGTGTTAAGAAGCGAGTGAAGTTCCAAACCCTTGTTGATAGTTGATTTCTTTTTTGCAACTAGACATTGAACTTGAGAATTGGTGATGGCCAAAGCCAGAAAATATGGCGCATCTCTCGGTATTGTTTCATAGGTAAACTTATAGAGTTGCTGGCCTGTTGATTCAATGGTTGGTCCCTGAAATTTTGTTCTATGTGTTGTGTATATATAATTTCAAAATCTACTATTTTACCCCAAATGAGCGCCGTCTCGCATTGAAAGGTGCTTAATTAAGTCTCTTTGGACTCTTGGCATGAGTACATTAGATTGAATGTCCACGTATGATGACTTTAGACTTATTTGACATTTTTAAGGGTTATAAACTGGACAAGGATAGAAATAAAGGGAACACTTGAGGTGCCCAACAACGTCTTTTGTGCACCAGTGTGGATAAAATATTTAAAATAATCAATGTCTTAGATGATAGTAGCGCTAACTGGTGTAATAGGTATGTTGAAAGTTTTATTTAAATTTCAATTCCCCCCTTGCTAAGAAAGATAATTTACTGAGAACTTCAGGTTTTGGCCAAGATAAATTGCTAAGCAGTCTTTGGAAGGTAGAACACTCTGAATATTTGCAGTTTCCCAATCAATGAGCATGAAGGGACTCTTTCTTTGCCAGTGAGTTTGGTTGAGGTTGCTTGGCTGAAGATCCGATTGAAGGGTTGGTTTCTACCTTGAAGGTTTCTTTTCTTCCTCCTCCTTTGAAGCTTCTGTTTTAATCTTCTATGATATACTACTGTAGAGGTAGTCTTCCAAGTACAGTAGGACTGGGATGGGTTTGATATTATATATGTTCCATTGTTCCCTTAAGCAATTTTATTAGTGTATAATCATTTGTCTGGTTCTATTTGATACATGCTGGTAACTATTTGTTTTTGATGGAAGTAAAAAACAAAATGAATCAATGAACACCCCCACCTTGCTTCTGCCCGCAGTATATCTGATTCTGAATCAAAAAAAATTTCTTGACATGTGTTCTCCTTGAGGTATATGGTTATACTCTTCTTATATGCTAAGAGGAGATGGTCTTGTTATATAACAAAGATAGAAATAAATTTTCTATAAAAATAAATCAGTGAACTCCTGTATAATAAAAGGACAAGACATAAGTACTGTACCTTAGGTATTTTTGGTGTTATTCTCTAATCTAAAGTTTTACTGACATTTCTGTAATGGGCACTGACATTAATGCTGACTTTTACTGCATGGTTTATCTAAGTAAAACTTCTACTTTGATTGGAAACAAGACCAGCATCTAAAGTACTGCTCGTAAGTTTTACATGATAAAATTTGGGTTTTGATGTTTCTTAACAAGACCTGCTAGTGAGTTGGAAAAAAATTCAAATCCATAATCTACATAAAAAAGTTAGTATTGGCGTTGACAAAAAAGTAAGCATTGGCATAAAAAGTGCTGGCCGTGTATTGTCAAGAGACTCATGACTAGTAGGTTGTCTTCTAATTGGGACCTTCTTCCTTCATATCATGAACCATGGCTAGCTACTGTTTTGAGGTTTTGCTACATGAAGGTTCTGATTTTCTGTTAAATTTGATCTTAATCTACTTTTTTCTGCATAAAAGAGAATTAACTGAGATTATTTGCTTATGGACTAACTGTCCTTTCTGCTTTCTATGGTTTGCTGTCCAATATGCTATCTGTGATGCAGTAACTCTCCTTCTATGAAGCACGGATACGTGCAAATTTTTTTTTTTTCAACATATCGGACACCCGTCCGATACTGATACGTTTCCAATACCCCAATTCGCGTATCCAGTAGTCAACACTTGTCAAAAGGGAACCCGTCCCCACTGGTATGTTGTCTTGCTTCCTGTCGCAACGCCGCTCACACGCCCCCTTGCTCGCACGCCCCCTTGATCGCATGCTTCAATTACTAGGCTTCGAAGTTCGAACACACTATTTCCTTGTTTTAATTTTCATTTTGTTTATTATTATGACGAAGAAGAAGGAAGGAGTCACAGGAGAGAGAGCAAGAGTTCCATGGGACAGCGGCAAATTATGTTTAAAGAAAACAATTACATTTTATTTTATTTTGGTTGAAAATTATCTCAATAAATACTCATAATCTGTTTAAGATCTATGTTGTTGACTGATGCTGTTGAATTGTTGTTGAGAATGGTGAAGGACTTCTAATTTGGTTTTTTCCTTTAACATCGATAGTACCAAACCTCATTTTATTTCATTCTTAAACTGGGCTGGCAAAAAGATCACCTGCTTCGGATGCCTTGCTGCTACGGTTTCTTGGTTAGTTAAAAACAGTCAAGATTATAGGAACAACGTTGGATGTTGTTTAGCATTGCATAGATTATTCCACTATCCGTGTTCTCTGTACAATTCTGTAGAATTTCATTAGTTTGGCATTACCTTTTGATTGGTGCTGTTTTTTAGGCTTAATTGCATTTTTTTTTTGTCTCAAAGTTTGTTTCTATTGCAAATTTTGACCTTCCTTCAAGTGTCTGATAAATTCATTTATTGTTTTTGTTTACATTGTCCTTAAAGTTTCAGAATGTTGCACATTATCTTCATTTTTACAATTTCAGAATGTTGCACATTGTCTTCATTTTTACAATATTACACATTATCTTCGTATTTTTACAATGTTGCAAATTTAAAAGAGAATTGAAAAGATCAAAATTTGCAACAAAATCAAATTTTGATAGACAAAAATTGCAATTAGGCTTTTTTTTAATAGTTTTTTATTAACTTTTTTTCCTGTATGGAGGCAGAGTGAGACTTAAATTGGGGAATTTATAGACCATTCAATTCTACCAATCTATCACGAGTTTAAATTATAAAAATTACACTTGATGTATTTTTAGGTTGACTTAACTCAATTTAATATCCTATATTCTCTTGAAATTTATTTTTTAACAATTAAACATTAAGATATCTTAACTTAATATAATTTTTTTTGAACAATAAAGATAAGGGTAAATAGTCATTTTCGTCCCTGAATGTGTAGAACGTTGACAAATTCGTCATTGAAAGATGAAAATTCAAATTTTAGTATTCGAAAGTGAAAAAAATGTGACAAATCTATCTATTCGTTAACTTTCGTCCATTATCGTTAATGAAAGAACTTATGTGACACATTCAAGGATGAATTTGTCAGGACTTTACACATTCAAGAACGAAAACGACTATTTATCCATAATATAATTTAATATTCATTCCTCCTTTTTTAATCGTTGCAAGCATAAAGTACAATAATCACTTAAAAAAATAGGAAAACAAACATAAGTTAGAATAAACATAATAATAAGTATGATATTGATTAATAAGCATAATTTGTCGGTTGCTTTAAAATTTTTATTGTAACAACATTAGGTAGTGATAAAATCAAGTTGTTTCTCATTTTTTTTGTAAGGATTAATTTAATGGATGTGCATTTTTGTTTGAGTTTCATATTTTGGATAAGGTACTTTCACATTAGAAATTTCAGAGCAATAAACATATTATGCTTATTAATCAATATTGTATTTATTATTATGTTTGTTCTAATTTATACTTGCTTTCCTATTGTTTAAAGTGTTTATTAATGTTATACTTGCAACTAGGGATGAAAATGGGTCAAACTGCCTATCAGGGACCTTTGGCTTGGCTTGGTTCAAGCTAAGGCTTTTTGAAAAGTTTATTTAAATAAAAAGGTCAGACTCAAACTTTAAAATAAGTCTTTTAGGCCTGTCAGACTAACTTATTTAATATATATATATATATATATTAAAACTTAAAAGATATAAATCAATCTTTAAAAAAAGAAACAAAATAGGGAATTTAAAACGTTTGTAGTAGGTTTGTAAAAAAGCAAACCAGGGTGTTACGTCTTTGACCAGAACTTCTCCAATGCCCTGAAATTTCGATAAATTGAAAATAGATGTTTGATGTGATTCTTGTGTTATTTGATTGTTTGATAAGTTTGGATTAATTGAATGATTGTTGTGTAAACTATCCTTGTGCTATTGCTTGAATGTGGAGTTTGTTTGAGCTGTGTTGAATTGTGTGATTTTGAGTTTGACCCGAAAACCCGTCTTAGTAAAATCACTGTTCTGAATTGGTTAATGTAACACCCCGGACGTGCTAACATTAATGATACCAAACCTACGCTAAAAGCGTTATAAAAGCGGTGTGCGGAAGTGACAGGATCGTTTTTCTTGATTACATTATGTATGAAATTTAAAACACATCATATAGCAAAACGACAAATACTGATCCAGATAAAACATGCACATAATAGGCAGATACATAACTTATACAGATATACTCAGGAGGAAACATAACTTTATACAACATCATAAACTGTACATATACATGCTCAACAACATGGCCACAAGCGGTCATTTACAAAATATGTACAGAAATCGGGTGTACACACACCCTGTCTCCAACAAAACTAAGACCAGCTCCCTCTCTGGAAGCTCTGCACCGGTCTTCAACTGCAGCCTCCTCCAGCCTGTCCCCTCTTAGGGCCTCCTGCCCTGAGGTCGTTCTCTGCTCCAAAAGAAGCACCTGTAAACCACAAACCCCAAACAGGGTGAGACATACGTCTCAGTAAACTCAGGGTCCCGGAGAAACCTCCCTCACCCTGGTTCACCACCAGAAACATAAGAATAAATAGTTAACAGAGCTAGAGATACACTCTCAGCTCATACACATATTCCCAGCCATCTGGGATCACAACATAGGATGCCCAAGGCATCTGAGGTCTACAC
>PYAF01003379.1:10304-29677 GCA_007407185.1 Glycine tomentella | reverse complement strand
AGCACTAATGGCGCTACTCGCGTGGACTCCCACGCGACTCGCGTGGACTTCCACGTGACTCGCGTGGAATCCCACGCGACTCACTTGGGATGGCAGACAGAAAATGCCATTTCTAGGCCACTTCCCACGCTACTCACTTGGAATCCCACGCTACCCACTTGGGAGGCCAGACAGCATTGGCATTTTTGTACATCTGGCGTGTGTCGTGCCGTTCTTCACGCGGGTCGCGCCGCAGGCCAAAACAGCCTATTTCCACTCTTTCACAAGCGTTTATGCCGCCTTTCAAGGGATTCCAAGGCCTAATTATATTTCCTCCATTATAAGCTTAATCTTAAGCTTAGCACATGCTTCATCATATGCTTAAAAACTCCAGATATTACAGTTAACCGTTGGATTGTGAATTTTCTAAAATACCAGTATTATGATAATATGGATTGTGAATGAAATGAGATGATGTTTATGTGGTTGGTGATGCTTAAATGAGATGATGATGAATTGGTTGTTGATGTTGAAATGAGCTGAGTTTAATATCTACGATGATGATATTGAAATGTGTGATGTGGATACACATGAATACCATGGGGGATGCCTGATTAGATAACCTTGCGAGGGTGGGTTTACGAATTTTAAGCATCCTAGAGAGAAAGAGATTGTTTAAAATTCTGGTCCCTAGCTATCCATAGTTAGTGCATTGATGGTGCTTGTGGTTGTATATTGTGTATGTCCATGTGGGGTACATTGACCGGTTGGATAACATTGCGAGGGTGGATTTACGAATTTTAAGCATCCTAAAAGAGAATGAGATTGTTTAAAATTTCAGTTCTATCTATTTATGGTCAATGTATTGATGATGTTGTGTATGTATACAGGGGGTGCATGATTGGATAACCTTGCGAGCATGGGTTTACGAATTTTAAGCATCCCAAGAAAGAAAAAGATTGTTAAAATTCCAGTCCCTATCTATCCATGGTCATTGCATTGATGGTGCCCATGTTCATACTTCATATTTCATGGATGGAAATAGAATGGTGGCAGTAAGTACGGGGGTACTAGGGGGCATCACTCTGTTTGGAACTCCCTTGTGACTCAGGACTGATCACCATGGGGGCAGGAGCGACTAGTGCACGACAGGGTAACCTCGACGAGCTACTGCATCATTTTCCTGATAAAGGCTATTTCCATGAGAATTGTACCATATTGCATGCTGAGTAATGAGTCAGATGCATACATCATTATGAATATGATTGTTTGAGTTGTGGAATGCATTGGATGACTGTTTTTGTTGAATCTGTAATGGAATGAGGGGTTTGTGGTAATAATTGTGGTGATTTGTGTTGTTTTCCTTCCAACTGCTTTATCTGATGCTTGTTGGTTTTATATAATAAACTCATCCTTGTTTTTGTTGTACTGTGTGGTTGATACCTGTGATGATCACGAACCCTTGTTCGTGTGAGCAGATGAGCAGCAGTAGGTGACTTTGGAGGAAGATTCTTTGTGGTTGGAGCCACCAAGCCAACATGATGACGTTGCATTTCTTTTTGGAGAAAGAGTTGTGTTTTGTTAATCAACTCTTTCTTAGTTAGTTCTTTGTCTTTTTGTTAGATATATAATTTCAGGTGTATATACATGTAAAACTAAACGAAGTTCTAACATATGGATGACATGTACTGCTTTAATATATATATATATATATATGTACACATATGTTTAATTATGTAATTGTAATACATGTATAATAATTGTATTATTGCGAAAAATTTACCATTATTTTCATAATCAAATTAATGAATTTTAATTAAAAATTAAATTTTGTACGATAAGAGTTAATGATATAGTAGTGATGAAGCGTGTCGTTACAACTTCCAGAAGCATAAGGATGTATGGTTGATTGGCTGCATATGTGCAGTGTTTTGTTGCCCCCGTACAAAGCAAACTCTGATTGTAACTTTTGCTACCCTTTCTTTTTCTTTCCTTTGCTGAAAAGAATATCATCATTAAAGAGAAATCCTTTTTCATCTCCAATTTTTCTTTAAGTCGTAACCTTTTTCCTCCATTCTCACACACCAACACCGTGGTTGTTCATGCCAAACAATAGTAAAACTAATTTTTATTATTTTTTTTCTATAGTCAATTTAATTTTTGCTGTAGTTGTTTTACAAAAATTAATTTACCTTAGGTTTATTTTTTTTAGTTTTAATCGTAAAACATAATTTTTTATTGTGATTAAGAATTATTAATTTTGTGTTCTATTAACTGAGAGCGTGTTCAATGTTTGTTGGTTAAAGTTCGAATGTACTGTTAATTTTTTGTGCATGAAGCATAATTTTTTGGGTTCTATTAAAATTAATTTACTTTGTATTATGATTTATCGGGTCAACCATGTTTAATCATTTGAGGTTGAGAAGATACTTTCTCTCAATATTGGGTTTTAAAATGGGTTACACTATTTTGTGGTGGATTACACTAACATTTCTTCGGTAAAATACTAATAATTATAATTCATGTTTTTCATATCTTCTTTTCATAATTTTTCAAGTTCAAATACTAGTACTCTCATATGACTTGGCAAAAGAACTCTCATTCCAAATGTCTTGATTCAATCAAACTATATCAAATTAAATTTAGGAATAGAGATTTTAAATTTGAAAATTACATAGAAATTGGGAGAAATGCACAAATTACATATGTTATGAGCATCATGATTTGGACATTTTATCATACATGTGGAGTGCAATTTAAGGGTACTTTAATTCCATTATGACATATCAAAGAAAAATCTCAACACCTATACTGCAAAATTTAATATTTGGAGTCCAATTATTTGTTCCTCCTTATTTTCTTTGTTACCTTGTTAATAACCTTTACTACTTTCTGACTTTGCATCATTGCATCATGATAGTTTTCATTAACCATATTGACTTGATTATTTTAATTCAACTTTTCGATTTGCACACATGTACCTAAATAAGCTACCCCACCAATTGACACTATTGATATTGGAATAAATTTGGTTTTAGATTTACAAATCTCAAAATCCATATTCATGACAACATATTTAAATAGATTGTCCAATATTTATCCAATGTTAATAAAACACCTTAAATTTGACTTTTATATATAATAAGGTCATTGTAAATATTACTGTAGTTTTTTTTAGCTCACTTAAAAAATCTGTTAAGGTACGTTGTGTTCTTGTTAATTTAATTGAATTCAATAAGTGTATGCATTATTATTTTATATAATTGATAGATATATAATTCACTATTTTTTTTTATTTTATTAAAACAAAGGTACACAAATTTTATTTTTAATTGACTCTTTTGTAATATATTTATTTTTCTAATAACATTTTTCCTCATTATGAAGGTGGATGCTCAACTACTTGAAGAAATCAACTTGAAAATCTCATAAAATGATTATGACTTATTTAGAAATATAAGTAAGATGTTGAAACATTTTTTGTTTAAAAAATGTTTCTTTAACTTTCCTAAACTAATTTAAAGTGCTTTTTAAAATTAATTTATATTCTAATAACATTTTTTTCTCCTCAAAATGAAAGTGGATGACAACTTCAAGAAATCACATTGAAGATTTGATGATATGTTGGCTCATTGTTTCATGTTTGGGAGATGGCTTGAGAATTTAAGAAAATTCTTCTTTATATTTAACTTGTCTTGGTTCTTATTTCTTGTTTATTTTAGTATTTACATTTAGACTAGATTATCGAATAGAACTTATGGTATTTTACTTTGCTTGCTTATTTTGTTTGCAATATTTTGTTGAATACTTAAAGTGCTTCGATTATAATTCTTGATTGGTTTTTGTGAATAGTGAATTTTAATCTCATATTAGAATGTTCTAATTAATTTTAACTTTTTTTCACGCACAAATTAAAGGAAAATATGTATTTTTCTTTATATTAAATTTAGAAAAGTATTATGCGAATTTTCAAAGTATCACTGTATAGTCATTAGATTTCCCTTTATATATAATATTTATTGTAAAATAGACTTTTTAATAGGCTCAGAGGCCAAGCCAGACTTTTAAATAGGTCAGGTCAAGTCTAAAAAAAAGCCTCTATAACAGGTAAATAGGTCAGGTCAGACTTTATATTTTTAAATCAGGCCAAGGCCATACCTGTTTTCATCCCTACTTGCAACGATTAAAAATGGGAGAAGATGAAGATTAAATTATATTTTGGATAAATAGTCATTTTAGTCCTTGAATGTGCATAACACTGATAAATTCGTCCCTTAATGTATCACGTAAACTCTTCCATTAACGGTAATGAACAAAAGTTAACAATGAATAGATATGTTGCATTTTTTTTCACTTTCGAGCACTAAAATTTAAAATTTCATCTTTGAAAGACGAATTTGTCAACGCTTTATACATTTAGGAACAAAAATGATTATGCCCCATTTATCGTATTCATATATGTGATGAAAGTTAAACTCATTTACCATAATAAATAAAAGTAAAATCCCAATTTAATATTATCATCAACAAATAAAAACCTTGACAATATCTTCAAGGCATATAAACATTACTTGTTAGATAAACTGAAATTTAAAATTGAACTGCAATGTACTACTGTTCATGGTCTAAATCAAATAAAAAAAAGTAGCATTGTTTCTTCTCCAACCTTCTAAAGGATCATCAAATTAAACATGGAAAGGCTTCTACCCTAATTGTCTAATTTCTTTTGTGAAACCATGTTATCATCATTATTAATTATTAACGTGTCATTCATCACCAAACGTGTAAAACGACGAGTGAGAGAGTGAGAGTAGGTGAGAGGCTGAGGGGGAGAGACACCGTGAGTGAGTGTTCTTATGGGAAGGGTTGTGGGAGTGAGCGAGAGTGTGAGGAAGATTGGACCGTAGTGAATCAAAGAAGCAAGAGGCTAGGAATAATGGATTGGACTTGACAAGGAACAGGATAGATCAGGAGCACTTGCACTCGTTCTTTTTTACAAATTTTCTAGACAATATGATGCTCAGGCTATGTTGAAGGTTTTTGGAAGATGGGGGAATGTATATGATGTTTTCATACCTGACAGAAGTGATAGGCATGGAAATAAATATGGTTTTGTGCGAATGCTAGGAGGGAATAGCGATCCGGATGAGATGGCAACATTGTTGGATAGGATATATAGATAGGGACGTATAAATTAAGGGTTGATGTGAGGCCGGCACTGAGGTAACTACGTGAATGTGGCAGTGGGAGATTGTTTGAGAAATATGGGGGTAGTGTGACGATAGGCACATGAGGACCACAGTGGTAACAGATCCTGTTACAAATAGGAGGAGGTATGCTGATGTGGTGGGATAAAGGAAGCGATTGGAGTGGCATCCAAAGAAGACCGTGATGACAGCGCAACATGGGAGGAAGGAAAAGGACAAATGGGGAGGGTTGTCATATGAGGCAGGCAAAGAGGATTTGGAGTGGCTGGATAAGTGCTATGTTGGGCGTGTTCAGGCTCCAGAGATTGTATACAAACTACAAGACAGATTATTGACAGAAGGGTTGAATACTATGGTAGTTACCCATATAGGTGACGACATGGTGTTGATTTGACCAGTAGATGGTGAAGTCTTGGAGGAGCTATTTGCGGAAACTTAATCAATCATGTCACAGTTCTTCTATCAAATTGGAAAGTGGAGTCCTACAGATGGGTACGTAAGGGTTTTTGGGCTACAATTGCATGCATGGAACGACCGTTTCTTCCAATTCATTATTGGCCTCTTTGGATCATTTCAATCTACAGATAGAAATATGATGATGAAGAAGAAGGTGGATTTTGCTAGGGTTCCGACAAAGGTATTGACGATGGACGTGATAAATATGGTGAAAAAGGTGTGTCATCAATGGTCACATCTACAATATTCATATTGTGTAGGAAGGAGTCAGTGAGGTAGTCAAATTCGTAATGATAGGACGGTTACCAGTAGTGTAAGGAAGGCAAAACTGGATGACGAAGTAGGAAACTATGAAAAACAAAACGGAAACATAAATCATAAATGTTGAGGGGACGGTAACAAAGAGGAGAGGGAAGGGTGTGGGGTAGGTGGAACTAAAATACACCCAGCATAAATAAACATTGTAATACCAATGGATTGCACCCAGCACGTATGGGTTTAAATCTTTTAAAATGATTTTCAAAATAATGACACCAACATGTATCAAACCCAGTTATAAGCATAGTGTTCTAATCAATTGAACTATTAGGCTATTTATGTTAAAAACTAATTAATGCTATTATATATAACATTAAATATTTTAATGCATATTTAATACACATATGAATTATATAATAAATTTTATAATAATATAATGCATATTTTATAACAATAAATTTAAAATAAAAAACATATTTTAATAAAAAATCATAGATTTGAATAAAAAATATTAGGTTTATATACATTAAAGATTTTAATTTTATAAAATCATAGGTTCATATACTTAGAAATTTATATATGTAACAAAATATATTATTAGATAAAAATTAATTGTTATAGAACTTATTATTTAAATTTATATGTGTATTAAATATGCATTAAAAGCATTTTAATGTTATATATAACGATATTAATTAGCTTTTAACATAAATGGTCTAGTAGCTCAGTTGCTTAGAGCATTCATAAGGTTCTTACGACATTACAGATTACAAATCTATAAAGTTTCATATGGATTGCCAATCCATAAGAACCTTACAGATTTGTTCTTATGGATTATGAATCCGTAAAGGTTCATAAGGATTGCCAATCTGTATGAACCTTTCAGATTGTGAGCTGGGTGCAATTCGTATGAACCTTTATGGATTACGAGCTGGACAAAATTGGTATTACATTGTTTATGTTGGGTGTATAAGAAAATTGACTGGTGTAGGAAACATAACTCCCATGATGAACAACGTGTTATTGTAGAGGCCCATCAAGGTAATAAAAGTTGTGTATAGGAGCGCTCGAGTCATATTAATGAAAAGGGGGTGGCACAAGTTATAAAGGGGGTACATATGAAAATAGAGGCCGAGACACAAGGTGCAACGGTCCAGTTGTCGAGGTTGTAAACTTATGTGATTCCTAAGTGGGTTGGGGGAGTGAGGCTCAAGGTGCACTAGGAGATAGGGGGAAGCAGGGGTATGAAGGGGCTTGTGTTGTATTGTTTGATAAATGTAATTAATGAGGGGGAAAATTGTGTTGATGGCGGTGACAAATGCGGTGGATTGTCAGAAAAATTTGTGAAGGGGAGTGATTGAACGTTTTTAGTTTAATATTTTTCTATTCTTCTTAGTTTATTTGACTTCTGTTGCACTTTTATTTTCTCACTTTAAACTCAGTTTTTGTCTTAGGAAATAATTGGGCTTAATTGATAATTGTTGCTTATTTTCATATTTTGTGCTTACTTGACCTAACTTGCTTGTGTAGGACCTAGAAGATTCTACAAACTCCAAATGGAGCATGAGTATTCCTTGGAAAGATAAGGAAAAAAGATACAATTTTGTCAGAGATAAGCTGAGGCCAACTCTGTCATTTTGAGGGTCATTTTAGGCTTGGAAGTCAGAACCTCTGCACTTGAGCTTTGGGCTGCGAGTTGGGCTTTGATTGGTGTAATTATCATAATTAGTTAGATTACATGGGCCTAATCAGGGCCCATCCTTTCCTAATGACCCAATCACTATATATTAGTGTAGTTAGTTAGTTAATTACTTTATTTGGTACAAACAAAATTGTTAGCTTATTGTGCAAGTTTTCAGAATTATAATGTTTTCTCTCAACTTTTTTTCATTGTTCTTCAATTTTCTTCTTCATCTCATTTCTATTCTTCTATTTTCTTGCACAAATTTCATGGCTCTTGTACTGATGATAATCATGGAAGGCTAAACAATCAATCAATCTAAGGATCCAGTCCAAGTAAGGATAATTCGAGTTCTGGTTTTGTATTTCAATTTTTGTGTGAATTTTCATTTTCTTCTTCAATCCTCTCTTTGATTTTCATGATTATAAATGTGTTTAGGATTGAAAACGGATTAGGTTATGGATTCATTTCCTAATTTTGAAATTTAATCACAAATTGTTTATATGATATTTCAATCTGGTTTGTGATTTCAATTGATTTAGGAGTTAATTCAATCGAATTGCTTCTAATGACATTGAATGAACCTTCATAATATGATCATTATCTGAGAACTATGATAATTCACATTGGTTGATTTAGTGAATTGGATTGATATTCTTGAATCTGTTTTACAATATCTTTTATCAATTCTTTCAGTTTCTACATTTTTCTTCAATTCTAGTTTGTGTTTCTGCACTTTTTGTTCATTGTCTGCAAACTATTCGATAAAAGTTCCCCTTTTGTTTATCAATAAATTGAAGTTGGAACCAAATTGATCGTATCTCTGAGTCGATCTAGGTTAATCCTGTGCTACAGAATTAGTGTAGTTTTATTTGTTTTGTAGCAATTTGACATTCGTTATCAGGGGGAAGGGGCTCGCTGAGAAGATCAATTCAAATGACAAGGAAGGGAAACAAAATAGTTTAGTTGTGGTCAGTGATGGGTGTCACAAAAGGGGGGGTCTTAAAGGTTTCAATAAAATATGGCAAGGGTAAGGATGGTGTGGTGTTTTGTGAACACTGTTTTGACAGGGTTTTGAACAATTCTGATATAGGGTGAGAATTGTTCAAAACCCTGTCAATATCTCCACATATGTGGGGTCTTTAATGTTGTTTGCTTTGAGGAGGAGAGGAAATGTATCGGGAAGAACTCTAGGATGGAGGAGATGAAGCTTTTTGTGGAGTTTATGGAGGAGGCTAGTGTAGTGGATCTGCTACTACATGGTAGGAAGTATACCTGGTATAAAGATGATGGGTCAACTATTAGTATACTTGACAAATTCTTGGTATCATATGTTTGGTTGTCTTAGTGGCCGTTGTGCACTCATTGAGGGCTACAAAGGGGTCTGTCAGATTACTGTGCAATTGTATTGAAGGAGAATGAGTGTGACTGGGGGCCGAAGCCTTTTAGAGTCCTTAATGCATTGAGGGAGGTAGAGGGGTATGGAAAGTTTATTCGTAAGTAGTGGGGCCTAATGAAATTCGATTGGTGGAAAGCATACGTGTTAAAGGAAAAGTTGAAGGGGCAATTAAAGGCATGAAGGTATTCAAAAGTAGGTAATGAAGATGAGAGGCTGCAAGAAGTAAAGAATAAGTTGCAAAGATGGGATTTACAAGGTGAATTGCATGATCTAAATGAGGCTGAATTGGGGGAAAGGTGGTATGTATATAGGAGTTATATCGGTTATTATAATATGAGATGTTGTGAGTTATGGCAGAAATCTAGACAAAAGTGGTTAAAAGGGGGTGATGCAAATTTCAAGTTTTTTCATAGGAGTACAAAGCAACGATTGAGAAGGAAAAAGATGTTAAGTGTGGAGGTTGAGGGGAAGGTTTTTTAGGAAGCGGAAAGTATTAAAGAGTCTGTTGTGGGGCACTTTAAGAAGCACTTTTAGAGAAAGAGGACAGTGACAACAAATTTGTAGGATTTGCAGTTCAAGAAATTAAAAGTTAGTGATGTTGAAGGTCTGATTACACTGTTCTGTATGAAACATATATAGTGATAAAAGTTTAGGACCAGATGGATTCAATTTTGGTTTCGTAAAAGAATTCTGGATGTTATGAAGGATGACTTCGTTGGGTTCTTGTTAAAGTTTTATGTGAATGGGAAGCTGCCTAGGGGGACAAATAGCTTGTTTGTCATTTTAATCCCAAAGAAGGATTGTCCTTAAAGGAACTATAGGCTTATTTCTCTGATAGGGTGTATGTACAAGGTCTTGGAGAAGCTTTTGGCAAATAAACTAACGAGGGTGGTGGGTTAGGTTATATGGGACATACAATTTGCATTTACATAGGACATGCAAGTTCTAGATGGGTTGTTAATTACAAATGAGCCGGTGAAGGTGGCAAGGAGGGAAGGAAAAGAGATGCTTATGCTGAAAGTTGATTTTGAGAAGGTGTATGACTTTGTGGATTGGGTGTTCTTAATGGAGGTGACATAGGAAATGGAGTTTCCAAGGAGATGGTAAGAATGGATGTTTACGTGTATATCTTCAGCATCTATCTTTATTTTGGTAAATGGGAGTCCAACTCAAGAATTCTTGTGTGGCAAAGAGTTGAGGCAAGGAGACCTTTGTCTCCTTTCATGTTTTTACTTG
Organism: Glycine tomentella; assembly: GCA_007407185.1. Lineage (NCBI taxonomy): Eukaryota > Viridiplantae > Streptophyta > Magnoliopsida > Fabales > Fabaceae > Glycine > Glycine tomentella. The sequence goes on along the minus strand of PYAF01003379.1, from coordinate 19,461 downwards.
TGACTGAGGGGTTGAGTAACATCTACAAACACATGGAGCGGAAACAAAATTTTTTTGGTGTGAATTAGAGGAATACATTCACAATTATCTCACTTACAGTTTGCTGATGATACTCTAGTTTTTAGGGAAAAACAGTGGTCTAATATATGGGCCATGAAAACAGCTTTCCAATTGTTTCAAGTTGCTTCAGGGTTGAAGGTTAATTTTCTCAAAAGCATGTTCGTATGAGTGAATATACAAGAGGAGTGGTTGGAGGTGGCGACTTTTGTGCTTAATTGTAAAGTGGGCTCTCTTCCTATGAAATATTTGGGTTTGTCTATTTTGATAAATCCAAGATGAAAGAGTACTTAGGAGCCTATTATAGATATTGTAAAGAAGAGGCTGAGGGGTTGGTCATCAAAATCATTATCTATGGGAGGAGGATTAGTGCTTTTGAAATCTGTCTTGTCAAGAATTCCAATCTATTATACTTCTTTCTTCAAGACTCCTGTAGGTATTGCCTCTCATATTGAATCTCTTTTTAAAGTATTTTTGTGGGGGTGGAGGTGAGGAGGTAAGGAAAATTCATTGGGCAGGGTGAGATAAGTTTGTGACAAGGAGGATGTTGGAGGGTTAAGGGTTAAAGATTTGAAAAGGTTTAATGTATCCTTGTTAGGTAAGTGGAGATGGTGTATGTTAGTTGAGAAAGAAAGTTTGCGGTTTAAGGTTTTAGTCGGTTTGTATAGGGCGAGGAATGGTAAACTTTCAAACATAAGGAATAAGGGATCCATGTGGTGGAAGATAACGTGGAGTGTGGATAATGGTGGTAAGGGGGTGAAAGGAGCTGATGGTTTGATTTGGTGTGGAAAAAGGTGGGAGATGTGGAGGGGTCTTTATTCTAGAAGGACCCATGGGTGGGAGAATGTGTGTTAAAGGACAAATTCCTAAGACTTTTTTCTATTGCAAAGGATAGGAATCTTAAGGTAGCGGATTTAGGTCGTTGGTGTATGTTAGTTGAGAAAGAAAGTTTGCAGTTTAAGGTTTTAGTCGGTTTGCATGAGGAGAGGAATGGTGAACTTTCAAAAATAAGGAATAAGGGATCCATAAGGTGGAAGACAATGTGGAGTGTATATTAGGGTGGTAGGGGTGTAAAAGGGGTTGATGGTTTGATTCGGTGTGGAAATAGGTGGGAGATGGGGATGGGTCTTTATTTTAGAAGGACCCATGGGTGGGAAAGTGTGTGTTAAAGGACAAATTCCCAAGACTTTTTTCTATTGCAAAGGATAGGAATGTTAAGGTAGTAGATTTAGGTCGTTTGTGTCAGGATAGGTGGGTTGAGAAATGGGAGTGGTGTAGGTTTTTTTTCCAATGGGAGTTGGAGTTGTTCCTCTCTTTGCAGCAGCTCATGGAGTCCCAATAGTTGGTCCAACACAAGCCTGACTCTTGGGTATGGATAAGAGAGACAGAGGAATATATACTCAGTGTCTTCATTATATGTGGCTTTGAGGGAGTGGAGCACAAATTAAGAATCAGATTTTAAGTGGCAGCGAATATGGAACAAAATCACACCATCTAATGTGGTTTATTTGTGTGGAAAGCGGTCCAAGATAGGCTACCAACAAAAACTAATTTGATGTGAAGAGGTGTTTTGCGTTTTGAAGAGGTTGTTTGCAGTGGATGCAAAAATGATGTGGAAACAATGACACATATTGTACCGTTCAAGATCTGAAAAATGCACGTGGCCATTTATGTGAGACCCCTGTACATGTGTCAACTCTTCACGTCAGCCTTGTTACAGGAGCACGAATGTCTACCCTCGATAGTTGGGCCGATTGGGCCAATAGGTTATCTTTAATGCTTTATTATTTAAATGTTATTGATATTATTGCAACCACCTTATCAAATGACAGGTACTAAATTATATATAAGCACCAAATTATCTATAATCCACCAAATTATCTATAAGCTTTAGCTTATCTACAAGCTACACATTATCTATAAGGTATGAATTGTCTGTAACCTTAACATAGAATTATCTGTTAGCCTTTATCTACAGGTTAATTATCTACAAGGGTCCAAGGCCCACACGACATGTTCCATCTAACCCTTCAACACAATGATTCACATATTGACACATTCCATTCTCACCCGAGATACATAATTCATTCCCATATACTTGAGCATTCATATACTCATATATATATGCTTTTCTCTCTATACAATTGATGTACTTACTTTAGCGTTAAAGTCCTTTCCTTTCTTTTGCAGGTCCCCCCTCTTAAAAAAGTTGACTCATCGTTCTACGTGCAAAGTTTAGAGCTTACCTTGACCACGTCCACCCTAACGTGCTCCATGATAAGTGTTTGCCGTAACACTCCAAAACAATTTAACTACGCTAATTCTGTAGCATAGGATTAACCTAGGCCGACTTAGATACACTATCAATATGGTTCCAACTTCAACTCACTAATAACAGTAAGGGAGAATTTTTATCGAACAGTTTATATGCGTAAGTAAAAACTGCAAAAACATAAACTAAGATTAAAAAACAACACAGAAACTAACAAAATTGAAAAGAAGTAATGTAATACATAATTAAAGCATCAATCCAATTCACCTCACCAGGCTATTCGAATCATCATTGTTCTCAGAAATTTATCCTATTATGAAAGTTCATTAAATCTAATTAGAAGTAATTCAATCGACTTAACCCCTAAATTGATTGAAACCACAACTCTAACTGAAATATCATTCAATTAATCTGTGATTAATATTCGAAATTAGGAAATGAATCCATAACCTAATCCGCTTTCAATCCTAAACGCATTCATAATCATGAAAACAGAATAGCAATTGAAGAAGAAAATGAGCATTCAAATAGAATTCGAAATGCCAAACCAGAATTCAAATTCTCCTTGTGCTTGGGTTGGATCCTTGGATTGATTGAGTATTTAGCCTTCCATGATCATCATCAGTGAAAGCCGTATGGAATGATTGCACGAAAACGGAAGAACAACAAAACGAATATGAAGAACAATGAAGAACAAGGAAGAACAGTTGAGAAAAAATAAGAGCAAAGGTTTTGATCCTAAAAACTTAAAGAGAGAAAATGTAAAACTGTTTTTACTAATGAAATGTAATGTTATAAGTCTGTCCAATGTCATTAATATGTAGTGACTAAGACTAAAGAAAAAAATGGGCCATGAACAAAACCCATCAATTCTAATTATTTACTATTTACAACCATAAAAATGAAATTCGCACCCCAAAATATAAGTGCAATGATTCCGACTTTGAAGCCAAAAATGACCCTCCAAATGGTAGAATTAGCCTTGGCTTATTTCTGACAAACTTGTAGATCTTTTTGTTATCTTTTTAGGGACTACTAGAATGCTCCATTTGGAGTTCCGTAGAACTTTGTAGGTCCTATACAAGGCAGATAGGTCAAGTGAGCATAAAATCCTAAAATACGCTACAATTAGCAATTAAGCCCACTTACTTGCCTAAGACAAAAACTGAATTAGAATGGAAAAATAAAAGTCCAAGAGAATTCAATTAAGCTAAGAAGGATAGAAAAATATTTAAATAAAAACACTCCATCAAAATACCCCACAGTTAAACATTTGCACTCCTGGGAAAAACTAAAAGAAAGACTAAGAGAAAAATTCAAACTAAAATAAACCAAAAATTTAAAGAAAGGGTATGAACAAGGCTCACATATTTTTCAATGGATCATAACAATGCACAAAAGCGAGAGAGATGAAAGATGGAAGAATAATATTGAGGTAACAAACAATGCATGAAAACATGATCACAAAGTGCAAAGTGAAAAAGTAGTCAAGTTTAGGATTAAGAATGCACCAATGTGATAGAATTCTCTCAAAGGGTGACACTCAACCTCATATAATGTGTATGGCTTGTATTTACACTCAAACACCACTTGTAACTAGCACATCCAGGCATTGACAAACCTCTAATTCATTCAACTTGAAATACACATGCATCAAAAGATCAAAAAGACTTTATTAACTTGTAATGAATAGCTTAGGTAAAGGTGGATAAGAAAAGGATATTTAAGCTAAAACTTAAGAGAAAAGAGGGGCAATGGGGAGCAAGCCAACAAGATAAAAGAAGGGTAGAAACAATAAGATGAAATTTAAAATAATTTACAAGGATAAAAATGAACCATAACAACTTTTATTGCATATTTCTTTTTCTTTGCTTATACACAATTTTTTTTTTCTTTTTTTTCTTTTAACTTTTGCTATTTGAACTCTTTCTTTTCTCTTTTTCTTTTCTTCTCTTTCAAATCAAAACAAAATACAAATACCCCACACTTGCTTGAAACTGACTCCCAAAACAATTCCAAAGCCCCTTTTCTCCCTAAAACTAGGATAACATGATTTTCCAATTTTTTTTTAGTTTTTAATGAGCTAAACAAGAAAGAAAAGGCTAAAGGCTTAAAGAGGGTGACAATGGATATCAACACAAGGATAGGTTTATTTGGCTAGTGACTAAAAGAAAGAAGGCCTAAATCATCTCAATCAAAGCATGTGCAACAAGGAATGTCAAAAGAGGCAAGGCAGAACATAGAGTAATCTAGCACAAGGGTGAAATCACACATGAAAGAACATATCCACAAAGGCTCAAAAACTCACAAGGCATAATTCTACCACACATGGTTCATCTTAAATTCTATTTCTCAAGCCTACTTATCCCTTCAACAATTGCAACAATGATTCACATCAAGTATGAAACCTCTCAATCCAACCAACTTCTTAACATTTCTCGCAATTTATACAAGTTAGAAATCCTATGAAAAAAATGAAAAAGTGCCTAAATTCAATAAAAACAGCAGCAAAACAGACAAATAAAACAGAAAAACAGACTCATCAACTAAAACAGACAAACAAAAAATAGAAACCAACAGACAATGAAAAACAGATAGCAACAAAACATAAACAGATAAAAAACAAAAACAGAAAACAAAACGTAAATAGATAGAAAACAAAAAATAACCAGAGAAACAGATTTTTAGGATCCTTCACCCCCACTTGAAATGCACATTGTCCTCAATGTAAGCATACAAAGAAATGCAAACAAAGATACAACAAATAAAAGAAGGGAAAAGGAAACTCCCAAAATGTCATTCACACAAAATTGGCAGGACCAAAGAGATGTCCTCCCCCAGCTCCTCCTCCACTTAAGGGCTCTCATGAAATGCTTTGAGTTGGTGACCATTGACCTTGAATGTAAAATATAGGAACACTTCACACTTAACCAAGAGGGGGGTGAATTGGTTAGGTTTGGTAAATTAAAAATTTCTTAGACAAAATTAGAGTTTCCCTTTAGGATCTTTATCACTTTTGAAACCAAGAATCCTTATTCAATCAAATGCTCAGCCCGAGGTATCCAATAGCTCAAAATTTAATTGATAAACAAAGCCATACAATCAAGATAGACAGAATATGATCACGATAGAGATAAGAATCAAAACACAAAAGATTTATACTGGTTCACTTCAAACACTATGAAGCTACATCTAATTTTCTTCCACTCAACACTAGAATGGAGTTCCACTATTGCAATTTTCTGTTCTTACAAGTAATTACAAAGTCTCTCTTTATCAACTCTAGATAAAGTTCAGAAATCTAAAACACTATTAGATTCTTAGAGACAAACCCACTGAGAACACTACTCAGCACAACCCCTAGAGAAACCCTATCTCTAATTTACAAGCAAGAAACTCAATTACAATAGACAATTCAAAACAAATTCAGAAAAGAATTACTACCACTGAGTTAAGGAAAGAAAACACCTGATGATCCAGTGAATGATATGCACATGAATGAATATACCAGGTTAAATGATGAAATTAAAACTCAGAACATCTCCTTCCTTAACCTTTTAAAAGAATCTTCTTGCTTCAAGAATCACTTAAAAACCCATAAGTGTTTTAGTGAAAGCAAGAACTCATAGAACCCAGAAAATCACTAAGAATGTGTTTAGAAAGCTTATGTAGGCTTAGAATACGAATTGATCAAGTTGTGAAACAAGCTAAGCCAAGGTTCTAATTATAACAAACTTTTGTAATTGTCAGTAATCGATTAAATGCGCCCAATAATCGATTATTTCACTTATGTAATCGATTAAATTAACCTTGTAATCGATTAAAGTGGTCTACAGAAATTTGGATATGAGCAACGAACAAAATAATCGATTATTCCGTCTTGTAATCAATTAAGACAAGAAGCTTCATAAACTTGAAATACACTGTGTAATCGATTACGGATTCTGGTAATCGATTAAACCAGGAAGCTTCAGAAATCATATTGAACTATGTAATCAATTACTATATTTAGTAATCGATTAATGTAGCAAATATGTTAAGCACAGACAAAAGATGTAATCGATTACTAACCTTGGTAATCGATTAAGACAGGAAGATATCTTTTTCTGTTTAGCCTATGTAATCGATTACAGCTCTTTGGTAATCGATTAAAATGTTTATCAAGGCAGTTTATATGTAACCTTAGGTCAAATAATCGATTAATCCGATACATAATCAATTACATTGTTCTTGAAAAGTTTTCCAGAATGAACTAAGAACAAAATAATCGATTATTACTTTAATGTAATTGATTAAATAAGTAGAAAACTTATTTTTCCAAAAACCTTTGTTTAATTTAAAAACTTAAACAATTTATCAAAGCCTTGTGAATTTTATTACTCAAACTAATTGACTTAATGAATGATATGAATGCAATGCACTTGGATCACTAGAAATGCTTCTTCCTTTTACGTTTAATCACAAATTAATCTTCAAGGCTTCAATGCATGTTGAAAGCTCAAAACCAAGCTTGATTCTATGTCCATTCTTCAAATAACTCCTTTGAAACCAACATTGAAGACTTTGCCGGTAACTTCATTTTTAATCTCAACTGCACCATGGGGAAAAACATTAGTAATAACAAAAGGTCCATCCCATCTAGATCGAAGTTTACCGGAAATAAACTTAAGGCGAGAGTTAAACAATAACACTTTTTGGCCACTATGGAACTCCTTTCTAAGAATCCTAGAGTCATGGAATTTCTTCACTTTCTCCTTGTAAATCTTAGAGTTCTCATAGGCTTCTAAACGAATCTCCTCAAGCTCTTGTAACTGAAGCTTCCTTTGCATACCTGCTTCATCAAATGCCATGTTACAACTCTTCGCCGCCCAATAAGCACGATGCTCAATCTCCATTGGAAGGTGGCATGCCTTACCAAAAACCACCCTATAGGGAGACATCCCCAAAGGTGTGCGGTAAGCGGTCCTATGAGCCCATAAAGCATCGTCAAGAAGCTTGCTCCAATCTTTCCTGTTTAGTTCCACCACCTTCTGTAAGACTTGCTTGATCTCTCTGTTAAAAACCTCTGCTTGCCCATTAGTTTGGGGATGATAAGCTGTAGCAACTCTATGCACAACCCCATACTTCTAAAGCAAGGATGCCAATGATTGGTTACAGAAATGGCTCCCCTGGTCACTGATAATGGCTCTAGGTACACCAGACCTGCAAAAAATGTTGAACCTCACAAAATCCACAACAACTTTAGAATCATTAGTTCTGGTGGCCTTAGCCTCAACCCATCTAGAAACATAATCAATAGTAAGCAAAATATATAAAAAACCATGAGAAACAGGAAATGGACCCATAAAATCAATACCCCAGACATAAAAAATCTCACAAAAAATAATGGGTTGCTGAGGTATCTCATGTCTATGTGTAATTGTGCCTCCTGCTCTCTGACACTGCTCACATGTGGTGGTAAAGTGATGAGCATCTCTAAACAAGGTAAGCCAAAAGAACCCACAGTCTAATACTTTCCTAGCGGTCCTCTGAGGACCAAAATGACCTCCGGTAGGTGTGCCATGACAAAACTGAAGAATAGACTGAATTTCATGATCATGCACACACCTTTGGATCACTTGGTCATTACCAAACCTCCACAAATAAGGATCATCCCAGAAATAATATTTAGCATCACTCTTAAGTTTATCTATTTGGGACCTAGATGCATGAGGTGGAACAACATATGCAACAAGGAAATTAATAATGTCAGCAAACCAAGGTGTGACATGCGATGAATGCAAATGCATCAAATGCTTATCAGGAAAATTATCACAAATGGGAAAGGACTCAAGAGGTCCCTCGATCCTACTCAAGTGATCAACAACCAAGTTTTCTGCACCATTTCTGTCCTTAATCTCAATGTCAAATTCCTGAAGAAGAAGCATCCACCGGATCAATCTAGGTTTGGCATCAGGCTTCTTCAACAGGTATTTCAAAGCTGCATGGTCAGTAAAGACAGTGATAAGGGAGCAAAGCAAATAAGATCTAAATTTATCTAAAGCAAACACAATAGCCAAAAGCTCCTTCTCAGTGGTGGTGTAGTTAACTTGGGCTGCATCCAAAGTGCGTGAAGCATAAGCAATAACATGGGATAGTTTACCAACTCTTTGTGACAACACAGCCCCAAGTGCATAATTAGAGGCATCACATGTAACACCCTCAAATTTCAATATATCTGTGCATTTTCTGGTAAATTTGCATTTCTAAATAAATGACATAAATATCCCTGGACACTTTTAAAAATGACCAAAATGTCCTTGAACAATTTCACAAATGACAGTTAGGTCCCTAGGAAAAAAAGACTAAAATGCCCCTGAACAATTACCCAAATGACCAAAATGCCCTTTTTGCTCTAATAAAGCCAGAAAACCTCAATAAGGTTATGGAAGCCTGACAAAAGTCTAGTAGGCTCCTAAATAGGAAATTAGTGACATTTTTAATAAAGAAAACTATGAAATAGAATTTTTTAGAAATTTTGAAAGATAACTCAAAAAGAATTGAATATAGACTAGTCTGAGTTTTATAAAAACTTAGAAAAGGAAAGATGCAAACTAGGAATTTTTCTCTTAATTATGGAAGGATTGAACTATTAAATAAGTGATCTAGACATTTTATCAAATTAAAAACAAAATGAACCAAAAGAAATTTAGAAAAAAGTTATTAGAAGAAAGCAAAGACATATCTCAAAATTTTACTAAAACTTAGTCTAGTTTTAACCAATTTTAGAATTTTTAACTTTCAAGAAAACAATTAAAATTAGGCTTTCATAAATTGTAGGAATATCTT
>PYAF01003378.1:30914-73329 GCA_007407185.1 Glycine tomentella | reverse complement strand
TCAAGACAATTCCTAAAATGATATTCATCATTTTTCTCTAATTTTCTAAGGATGAGAATAACTTAGATTAAATTTTATTTCAAAGGGTATGTTAAATTCTAAAAAAAATCTAACTATATAGGGAATGATAATTTTCTAATCACTCTAAAGAATTTCCTTTAATCCATACTCAATAAGTAAAATATTGGGGTGTTACAGTAGATGGTGTGAGTGCAGGAGCAGCAACCGAGTCCTTGTTTTCTGAGAGGAATTTGATGTCTGCAGTCCAATTCCGACCATCAAGACTGGAAAAGCTACTGGATGAGCCACAGTTGATGCTCAAGAGTTCAAGGGGACGGTAAATAACATCAACTGCTATAGAAAAGTAAGGGAGGCACAACAACATGGGGAGGATTGTTCCTAAAGCAATTCTTGTGCCACTTGTGTCCATCGGTAAGCTAATCGAAGCTGCACACAGTAGCAAAACATAGAGCCCAAAACACGATCAATGAATGAATATACATATCAAGATTGGGCGGTTGGTTTCGATTTTTACCAAGTGGGATATTTTGGCTTTGTTTGGGAGTTAGGAGGGGAGGGGAAGGAAAGAGATTCAAGGGGAAGGGAGGGGAAGGAAAGGGAGGAAAATAAGGGAAGTTCCTTTCTCCTTGTCTGGGAGTTAAAAATATATTAAGAGAGAGAAATAGAGAGTTAATAAAAAATTTTTACAATTTTTTCCTTATTTAAAAAATTAATACATTATATATTTTACACTGATTAGGGTAGGATAGTAATTTTATTAACACTTACTGGTATAATAATAATTTTAGTTACTTTTCCTTCTAAAAACCCCCAAATAGGGGGACAACAATTGTAAGGCTTTGGAGGATTTTAGAGGAGTTTTGAAAATTCTCAAATCCTTTCCCTCAAAAATTAAAATTTCCAAATAAGGAGATGTCTCTACATAAATCTTTCTCTTCCCTCCCTTTCCCTCCAAAATCCTTCTCCCAAATAAAGCCTTCAAGTCTACGCAGGGCACTACCGAGTCTACTCTTGCTTTTAATTAGTTTTTGTTTTTTTATTGGACAGGCTACGACAAGTCAATGTCCTATGTGTGGAAATTTTAGCCATGGCAGAAATATCTTGAGTTATTTTTGGTTGATTAACGATATTTAGACATTTTAGTGTTTTCAACCTTCTATCAATACTTTTTATAAAGTATTTATAAGAAATTATAAGTATGATTATTTTATCATTTTATAATTAAAAAAATCCTCTCTATACATGTATGATGTATCATCTAGCATTGGGATATCCATATATATATAATTTTCCATTTTGTTTATGCTGCATTATTTATACGTATTTTTTTAATTTTTTTTGTATATATAAATTTCCAAAAATATATCTTAAAATTGAAAGAGGCAATTTTTTTTTTATTGTGCCATTCGGATATACAAGAATCTTCTTCCTCTTTATAATAATATTAAAATGATGAAAGGACTGTGTTATTTTGAATTTGTTTGATAAAGTAAAAAGAAAGTAAATTGAGATGAAATTTTTAAATTAAATTTAAGTGTAAAAATGTGGGTCATATATCAATTTAATTTCTTTCCATTTTCAACATCTTTCTCTTCAAACGAATGTCCTTCATGAAGTTAAAAGAAAAATTGTAGGAATTCACTCCATTTTAGAGTGTAATAAAACCACAGAAAAAATAAACTTATTATTTTTGTTGCCTATGAGACTTATTTTTGCATAATTTTATCATATTTATGATCCTATTTTATTTGAATATCAATTGAATTTTACAGTTTTCATGTCTCAAATCAGTTAAAAAGCAAAGTTATATTCTAAAATAAAATATAAAAAAACCATTGGAAGAACCAAATTTACAGAAATTTAAAAGAAGAATAACCAAATTGATTTTTTTAAAGTTAAAAGACCAAATTAAATTTAAACAAAAACCATAAAGGCTACATTGATGACAGTTCAACACCCGTCACAATCAAAAGGCTCAAATTGGGTTCTTGGCAAGATGTGCACTAGTTTGTCAACGAGATTGAGATGCTCTCTCAACTTCGTCATCTCCATCTCATTTCCCTCCTCAGTTACTGTTATGAGACAATAAGATGATACTTGTTTACGAATTCATGGATCACGGAACCCTTAGTGACCATCTCTATGACATTCATAACCCATCTCTGCCATGGAAGCAAAGGCTCCACCAGATCAGCATGGGCGTTGCATGAGGACTGCATTATCTACATACAGGTGCGAAGCACATTATCATTCACCGTGACGTCAAGAGCTCCAATATCTTGTTGGATGAAAAATGGGTGGCCAATATTTCAGACTTTGGGTTATCTCGAATTGGGCCCACAGGTATTTCGATGACTCAACACTGGTGTTAAAGGTAGCATTGGATTTTTAGACCCAGAGTATTACAAACAACAACGTTTGACTGAGAGTTTAACGCGTACTTGTTGTTGGAAGGAGGATCCTTTGAGAAAGAAAAATTTTTAGAAAGATTTGGAGGAATAGAACATTTTTATAACTACACAACTTTTTTTCTTTTAGCTTTTTAGCTTAGTATAAGATGGTGGATATGACTCTTATTTATACTAGTGACACCTCCTTAACTAATGGTTAGGATTGTGTCAACACAACTCTTAACTACCATGCTTCAGAGAAGATCGGTCAGCAAGGAAGATAGGCCAGAACCGATCTAAGTCGATCTTGCGTGACATTAAATTTCCTCTTTTTTTTTGTTTGAAGGAAAAAAGAATGCCTTAGCCTTCAACTCCGCAAATATCGATAGTCGAATGGAGGGGAATGAGGGAGCAAGATTCGGTACTTATCTGGATAAGAAGATTCTCCTTTTATTATGGATTTAGAACTTCGAGATCATCTCGGGCTATAACTCATTCTCTAGAATTCTCCATAATTTTCCTAGCCTAGATATTTCCATGGTAGTTTCTAGGTTAATCTATTCTAGATATTTCTATGGAACAATCTAGAGTGGATTACTTTAGAATTTGGACTACACACTTCTTAGATATTTCTAGATATTGGGTCATTTAACAATTAAGCTCAATGCATCAAAAACTAAATTAAGTTTAATATTCAACACCCCCCTTAACCTTGATTTTGTAACCCCAAGCAATCTTCTCAATTTGACATGGTCTTCATTCTTGAGGGCTTGGTGAAGATATCTGCAGCTTGTTCTTGAGACTTTACATACTTTATATGAACCTCTTTTCTTGCAATGCATTCCCTTATATAATGATAGCGTGTATCAATGTGCTTGCTTTTGTCATGGAAGACCGGATTCTTTGCTAATGTTATTGCATATTTGTTGTCAACATAAATATTTGTTGGCTCCTCTTGGTGCATATTCAACTCCTTCAGCAAATTCCTGAGCCAAATAGCATGACAGACACACGATGTTGCTGCGACATACTTGGCTTCACAAGTAGACAGAGTAACAATAGGTTGTTTCTTTGACATCCATGTGAAAGCAGTATCTCCCATGAAGAACACAAATCCAGTGGTGCTTTTTCTATCATCCATGTCTCCAGCCCAATCACTATCACTATATCCAACAAGTTTATATTCATTAGAGGGTGAGTAAAACAAGCCAAAGTCGATAGTACCTTTAATGTAGCGAAGGATTCTTTTTGCAGCTTTTAAGTGTGTAGTAGTTGGAGACTCCATGTAGCGACTAACGAATCCAACAACAAAAAGGATGTCAGGTCTAGTGCATGTCAAGTAGCGCAAACTTCCAACTAAGCTTTTGAAGAAAGTAGGATCAACATCCTCTCCTTCTCCATATTTGGACAACTTAACTCCACATTCTATTGGGGTGTTGATAGGCTTGCAATCGTCCATCTTGACTTTTTTCAGTGTCTCCCTTGCATAACCTTCTTGAGTGATGAAAATGCCTTCTTCTTTCTGCTTGATTTCAATGCCGAGAGAGTATGCCATCTGTCCAATGTCAGTCATCTCAAACTCATTCTTCATCACTTTCTTGAAATCTTCGAACATCCTTGGATTATTTCTTGTGAAGACTAGATCATCTACGTACAAGCACACGATCAAAATATCTCCATCTTTGAGCTTAACATAAAGTGCATGCTCATAAGGGCATTTGATGAAATCGTTCTCTTGGAAGTACTTGTCTATTCGACTATTCCAAGCTCTTGGTGCTTGCTTTAGCCCATAGAGTGCCTTCTTCAGCTTCAATACCTTATCTTCTTGTTCTTTGACTTCATACCCATTTGGTTGTTTGATGTACTGATGGAATGCTTTTAGTTAAATATTTTTCTATCCTTCTTAGCTTAATTGAGTTCTCTTGGACTTTTATTTTTCCATTCTAATTCAGTTTTTTTCTTAGGCAAGTAAGTGGGCTTAATTGCTAATTGTAACGTATTTTTGGATTTTATGCTCACTTGACCTATCTGCCTTGTATAGGACCTACAGAGCTCTATGGAACTCCGAATGGAGCGTTCTAGTAGTCCCTCGAAAGATAACGAAAAGATCTACAAGTTTGTCAGAAATAAGTTGAGGCTAATTCTGCCATTTTCAAGGTCATTTTGGGCTTCAAAGTCAGAATCACTGCACTTATATTTAGGGCTGCGAATTTGATTTTTATGGTTGTAAATAGTAAATAATTAGAATTGAATGGGTTTTGTTCATGGCCCATTCTTTTCTTTTGACTTAATCACTACATATTAGTGACATTGGACAGACTTAGACATTACATTTACATTAATAAAAACAGTTTTACATTTCTTTCTTTAAGTTTTTAGGATCAAAACCCTTGTTCTTCATTTTCCCTCAATTGTTCTCCATCTTCTTTATTTTCATTTTCGGAGGTGCCATATACGTGCATCCATGTGTAAAGGGGTAGCTTCCGATGGGATGGCACGGGTGTGAGTTCCGGTCTCACACTGGGGACTGAGAGTCCCAGATGCTGATGATGATGCATCTTGTGGCGGGTGTAGTACCACAGATATACATTAGAGCTAGATGATGGCTATGTATTGTTGTGACGGCCGGGAGGCCAGTGATTGTGATGCCTTTGATGATGTGTGTCATGGAAGTGAGCCAGGGGGAGGAGAAGCCTCCAAGAGCCCTGAGCTTATTGAGATGTGTATCTCACCCCGTGTGGGAATTATGTTTTGTAGGTGACTCATCTGGCAGAGATGATAAGTCTCAGGGCGGGAGGGCCCAATAGAGACAGTTCCTGCGTGGCGGCATTTTGAGAGCTTAGTGGCTCCTTTGTTTTGTTTTTGATGTATTTTGTACCCCTGTGAGGGAAGATGTGTGTGTACACATGTTGTGGATTGTTATGTATATGGACATTATATGCTTTGTATGCCCTTGTGTGAGGAAGTGATCTTTGAGATCAGAGCACTTGGTGCTTATTCTTTTGTATAGACACATTGAGTGTCTTGATGATGTATATATATGTATATACCTGTGGTTTTCTCCTGATATATCTGTAGAGATATTGTTTATGCATTTGCCGTTACTTATGTTTGTTTTGGATCGTTGAGGCCGGCTATAGTGCGTTGGTTTATCTGTTATGCGTACCATACATAATGAATCAAGAAATACGGTTTTATAATTGCTTCCGTGGGTATTAATTAAATTTAATTACTGCGCTTATCTGATTAAGTAATTGTTAATACACCGGATGCATACGGGGTGTTACATTTATGGTATCAGAGCAGTTTCTTGATAGAAGCATTATGTATGGTGATTGTGTGTTACAATTACCATATGAAATTCATAGAAATCCTATTCTGAGACTTCTTGTCACAAAGTATTTTGGTAATTTGCCATCCAAGGGCACTCTGTAATTTCATCAAGCTTTCACAAAATATCAAAGGGTGTCTTGGTAATTTTTACCTCAAGGGTACTATAGTAATTTGTCACTCACTCTAGGGGTATGATTGTAATTTTAACTGTAAATTATCTCAACAAAATATCTAAGGGTATTTGTGTAATTTTGGCTCAAGGATATTTTTGTAACTTCCATTTTAAAATATCTAACAAAAAATATCCAAGTGCATTATCGTCATTTTCACCTTAAGGGCATTTCTGTAATTTTTGTTTCAAGGGAAGGGTAATATGGTCATTTCTCTTCAAATATTTTTGTAATATCTCTAATTAGTATTTCACACAAATAATTTAAATATAAACCAATCAAATCTCACATAACCAAACACTCACATCAAATAGTTGTGTAAGAAACATTTTGACCATAGTTTTAAAATTTCAGGGTGTTACATGCTATGGACGTCAACGTAGGTGAGATACTCCGTTAGTGGTGAGACGCAAATGATCTTCACATTTGGCCTTTATATAAATTGGTTAAATATATTATTATTGTAAAAAAGTTATACTATTGTAAAAAAGTTTAATTTTCTCATACATATTAGTATGGAGTCTCTAACTCAGATAAAAGAGAGTTCCATCAAATTAATTACAAGCACCAAAGCAAGAGATAACTCCTTTTTTCTTTGTTTTGATTTAAAATTTTATTTTTCTTTATTTCATCTGCTATGTTGTGTTTAACTTTTGTGAGTCTTAAATTTTGTATAACATATCACCACTATCATCACAGTCTTTATTTTTGTTAGTGGGCATCGTATCTCTTTTAAGACTTATGCGTTTGTTACAAGTTTTAAATTATAAAATAAAATTTTTGTTTGGTAGTATCTCAATCCTTAATTAATTGAATGTTTTATAAAGTGTTTCTTGATATATGAGTATTATTTTATATTATAATTATGTACATTATGAGTGAAACTTAATTTTCCATTTGAGTTTAAATACAATAACTAATACAAATAGTTTAAATTAATCATTATATTAAATCTTGAATTGTCTATTTGAACAGAGTGGACAAGATATTTTTTGAAAGTTAGAAATAAAATATTTAAGAATGTTTGAGAATTTTTAGAATAGTTAAACTTATATTTTAGAATAGTTTTAGGTTGGATTTACATTGTAAACATGACAAATGTTGAATTTGCTAGTTTAATGTAGTTAATTTGATAATGTGAAAACATTTTATTGTTATTTATTAGTATTTTTGAATTTGTTGTTTTTCATTGATAATTAAATCTATTTGTTTACAAATTAATTGAGTTTGGTTATGCTTGAAATTACAACTTGGATTTGTTGTCAAAACAAAATAAATATTAAAAAAAATGGATTTTCAAAGACAATTTTTCTCATAATCGTATTTGAAAGTTGTAAAAACCATATTTGAACACACATTTAACGACAATTTTGTTAACAATCGTCATTAAATGCCGACTTTTAAAGACGATTTTTCCCAAAATCACGTTTGAAAACAGAGTTAAAAAACATTTAAGATACATATTTGAAGATAATTTTAAAAATCGTTTTTGAAATTCGACATTTAACCATGATTGAAAACCATCATTAAAAGCATTCAAAAATTGTTGTTAAAAGCACCAATCCATATTCTATAAGAGCATAATTTTTTTAAGTCTAGACAAGTCCGGTTGTCCATCATACCTGCCCATATTGGTTTGTTTTACTTTTTTGTCTAAATTTATACAAATTCAAGAGAGAAAAAATTGGGTCAAAATAAGTTAATTTAAATTTGGACCTATATTTCTTGAATTTAGCCTAACCCGACAAACCATCACATAAATCTGGTTTGAACCAACATTTTCTTAATTCAACTTAACGATCTATTTTTCCACCTTTAACATTCACGACTTCTCAAAATAAGGCTCTAGCCTTTTTGTTTCCTCTGTTGGATAAACATTTCTACCGTGCACTTAAAAAAACGAATCAAACTTGTTTTTATAATTTAATTTAAGTTATTTATTTAAATTTTTAAAGAAATTGAAGAATTATAAAATTAAAATACATAAATTAGTTTTAATTCATTAAAAAATTTAAATAATTTTTCCCATTTTGTTGTTTTATAAATATCTACAAAGAAATTTATCGAATGAGTCATGAGATTGAGGGATAAAAGAAACAATCCATTCCATTATTAATTACTTTACTTTAGGAATGTTTTGTAAAATTAAATTGTACCAGATAAGTATGATTCCCGATAATTATGATGGTAAATATGATTCTTAGGAATAATTAAAAAATATTTGGGTTATGATAAATATTTTTGGAAATCAAATATTAATGTGTTATTTTATCAAAAAATTTAAATATTTATCAAATTAAGTGATCGAATAAGAGTAATATCAAAAATTTTAATTATATTTGTCACAATAAAAAAAATTAATTGGAGAAAGTTCCCATGAGAATGTTTTCTGGAAAACTCAATTAAAAAATAATTTAATGTTTATATACTAATGATATAATTTTACATCATCATCTTATGATTATGTAAAAAAAAAATTATATTGTCGGTGCATAATTTTTTCATTACAAATGATTATTGAAAACATTAAATTCCATAAAATGATTTTTAAAATATACATACCAATGGAGAATTTAAGATTCCCAACCTGAAATTTATGAGATTAAAGAATCTCCTTAGCAAACTCCTCCTTAGGCTTTGTTTGGGAGAGAATTTTGGAGGGGAAGGAAGAGAAAGGAAAGACTTAGGTAGAGACATCTTCTTGTTTGGGAGTTTTAATTTTTGAGGGAAAGAATTTGAGAATTTTTAAAACTCTTCTGAGATCCTCCAAAGCCTAAGAATTGTTGTCCCCCCTTGGAGGGTTTTTAGAAGGAAAAGTAACTAAAATTACTATCCTACCCCAGTCAGTGTAAAATATAGTGTATTAATTTTTGAAATAAGAGAAAAATTGTAAAAATATCTTATTAACTCTTCATTTTCCCCTCTTAATATATTTTTAACTCCCAAACAAGGAGAAAGGAACTTCCTTCATTTTTCTCCCTTTCCTTCCCTTCCCTTCCCCTTGAATCTCTTTCCTTTCCTTCCCCTTCTAACTCCCAAACAAAGCCTTAAGAGAGGAAATATAATTATTGGCTTCAAATGATTGAAAGTAGAAAAGCATACATATCTTCATAATGGCTTCCCCAACATAAGAGATCGAGTTATTGTTGCAATAAACAAAAACACGCCCAATAATGGAGACATAGCACATCGGCTGATCATGAGGAGGGAGGAAGCAAAAGCATAAGAACACATAAAATAGCTTGACCGACCCGATCACTACCTATCAATCTTATGGCAAACCCTTAAGACTTTGTTTGGGAGAGGGATTTTAGAGGGGAAGGAAGGGAAGAGAAAGGTTTGGGTAGTAATATCTCCTTGTTTAGGAGTTTTAATTTTTGAGGAAAAGAATTTGAGAATTTTTAAAACTCCCCTGAATTCCTCCATAGCCTAAAAATTGTTGTCCTCCTATTTGGGGGTTTGAGAAGGAAAAGTAATAAAATTACTATCCTACCCCAGTCAGTGTTAATAAAATTATTATCCTACCCTAGTCAGTGTTAATAAAACACTAAACACTACTACATAAAAGGTCTTTTAAGACGGTTCCAGAAGGCCTTCAAAGACGGTTCCGCACCCGTCCTTGATTCAAGCGTCTTTGAAAGTTCAAACTTTCTAAGACGGTTAGCGGACCGTCTTTGATTGCTTTTTTATTTTTTATGTTATTTTTTTTTTTTACTTTCTAAGACGGGTGTAGTTAGAATCGTCTTAGATTGGTACCAAACAAAGACGGTCATCTGTGGAGACCATCTTTGATTGCTTTTTTATTTTTATTTTTATTTTTATTTTTTTTAACTTTCTAAGACGGGTGTGGCTGGAACCGTCTTAGATTGGTACCAAACAAAGACGGTCATGTGAGGAGACCGTCTTTGATTGCTTTTTTAATTATTTCTATTTTTTAATTTTTTTTTAACTTTCTAAGACGGGTGTGGCTGGAACCGTCTTAGATTTGTAAAACAAAGATGGTCATGTGCGGAGACCGTCTTTGATTGCTTTTGTATTTTTTTTATTTATTTTTTTTAACTTTTTAAGATGGGTGTGGCTGAAACCGTCTTAGATTATTTTTTTTAAGTTTCTAAGACGGGTGTCCTGGGAACTGTCTTATATTGCTATTTTTTTTATTTTGGAAATTTTCTTTTCTTTTTACGATTTTACCGTTGATAACCATTTTACAATCGCGTTTTCGTTTAATGTTAAATGTTGTAAAAGGAATCATTAATACGAAAGCTAATACATGAATAAAAACTAACAATTGCTTTTTATTCGAATAATAACATTAATATTTGCAAAATTTGAACTACAAACCAATGGATCATGTTGTCCTTCTTTCAAACAATCATCTTACGAATTATTTGTCAATACATCCATAACACATCTCACATGATCATTTTGAGATATGCTTCCATAAGACAAGACTGTGCTTGGTAGTTGATAAAAAAACAGAACAACATTATTATCCTAGAAAGCATCTGTATGTACAAAAGCTAGGAAATTTATCTACAACTTATTTTTACTATAAACTTCAGAAGGCATATATACTCACCATGTGTAATAGGATCCTTTGTTTGGCTTCATAAAAGAGAAGATACCAGGACAACAAATCTTCTTTCCTAATTATACACACAAGAATTTAGATAAGGGTAAGATTATTCACATCATGCTTCATACGAAATATAGAAGTTAAAGGAATTACAATGTCCCTGTAATGACAACAACTATAAAGTAATTACAATGATTCTTCAATGATCGCTACATATTTGATGTGCTTTCCTGTGTAGTGGCAGAATACATAAATGGGCTAAAAAGTATCATGGTTTGGTTTTTCCTTTAAGCATCACTTTATAAAAAATGAGTATTAAAAAATAATGGAAAATTTGCATGCAATTGCTCTCACTTAAATATTTCTATTACTAAGTCCAGATAATATATATTCTGACAGGACAGGATAAGGCAACAACTTTATGGTAGCTTCAAAGACATCAATGCAATAGCCTCTTACTCCAGATCAGTTATACAGACAGCTGTTGAAACTAATAGTAACAATTTACAATGAAAATGAGTTTATGATTTAAACAGACCACAACACAGGCCAAGAAAAATATGATGTTGTCTTTGAAAGCAAAATAACCAAACTATAGCTAGAAGAGGCAAAGAATATAACTGATTTAGGCTTCAAAGTTGAAAACATATGTCCTAGTGAACCAAAGTAATTCAATGCTCCAAAAAGATAATTCCTATATAGCTTGTGAACCAAAGTAATGCTGAAAACATATGTCCTAGTGTCATTTCCTCGTTATGATTTTGTACTCTAATAAAGCTATGTGAATTAATGGTAGATCACAAGAATCTCCTTGAACTGAAAATATTTTAATTTATAGTTGGGATTAGGCACTAATCTAAGTGCACTTACAAGTAAATATCACTATTCCATCAGCTGATACCCTTGCCAAATCTGGAAGAGTTTTGTTAAGGTATTTGGGAGATAAGCAATCAAGGGCATCTGAGACAATTACAAGAGAGAAAGATTTTGGCCTGTATGGAAGAGGAAACTTGATATCAGCCATTACAAAACCAACTAGAATTGTTTCAGTTACACCTAAATAGACAATAATAAGTCCATAAACCATGGCAGGATATTGACATCCTGAAACAAGTAAAGATAAAACAACTAACTAGAATCAGAAAACTCTAATAGCCAGAAGAACAATCTAGTATTGTGATTTAAGACAATAATAACTCCAAAAATTGGATGTCGGATAGGAGAAATTATAGAAAGGGATACTGCTAGTTGTAGTAACATGAGCATAGTCAGTATAAATAGAAGGCTACCATTAGGAAACAAGTAAGTAGAGTTCCAAGACATTACCAAACCAAACATTTTAGCCACTTCGTAAAAATCAGCCTTTAAAGTATGTAATTTTGTGCCAATAAATCTTCCTTGAATCTCAGGCACAGAGACTAGCATTCTCTTAGGAATAGGATCTCTAGCTGTTATAAGAATGCAATGCCTTTCTCCATCATAGTATTCTTGTGTTGTCATTTTATTAGACGGCCTTGGAAACAATTGGTTTGGTCATGATTCACGTAACATATTTTTATTTTCTCATTTTATGGTAAAATTACTTGCAAATCCCATATGTAATATAGTTAAATTAATAATGGAATAAAAAGTAAAAGAAGTATGTGTTAACATATATACCGTTAGAGCCGATGCAAGGCCTTCTACCATGGTATGTTGATTTAAACTATCCCCTTTAAAAACTAAACATGATAGGATACCTAAAAAATATTCGACCCTGCATAAGGAAAAAAAAAAAGAAACAAACTTATGATTTCAACTTTAAAATATCAATTTTATTGATGACTAGGCATTTCTAAGTTTATAAACTAGTTGAACTCCACTATGTCGTCACCCAGTTCTGCTAGTTGTTGAGTCATACTTCCTTTTCTCCCTTAGGAATAATATATATGGTTGGGAACTTTTTTCTTTTTAGTGATCATGAAGATTTTATTGATTGATATGGTGTGTAGGATAAATTAAACAAGAAACCTTAAGTTCTAGTTTTGAAATCAATAAGTTTATGTAACTTGTGCATGTTTACAAAAGAGATCAAAGCATAAAAAAATTCAAAATACAGAAAAATTATATATTACCTCTTCTCTTGAGTTGTCAATCAAGTCCTGCATAATCAATTGGAAAAGAAATCATTAATACACATTATGAGAGAAAATTCAGTTCACTAATTAGAGCTTGTAAATTTAAATATTAGTTTAAGTTATTAAACCCATTCATGGCTTCATTCATAAAACAAGTTTAACTAATGGGGTATGAGATAAAATAAAATATAGAACAATACTTAACAAGAAATGACACAAGTCAAATCTTTTATATAACAATAAAGAATTCATTTTTTTTATCGTCCAAAAGAGGCACTTTAAACATTTTTCAGCTATTTTTTTTCATTTATTTAATGAATTGTATTAATTAGTATGACATTTAATAAAGAGTGGGTTTTTAATGCACACTATATAAAATAATTTTTTTTTTATTTTTATTATTAGATATTGGAAGGACAGTGGGTTTTTATAGTATTTGGATTTGTGCATTAAATTATTGGTTACTGTTTATTCTTTTTATATATTTTTTATTAGAAAACAATATCAGATGTGAAAAACAGAATAAAAAAACTAAAAGTATTAATATATAATTATTATTTCATTCATCAAGTGCCAATTATTCGTTGTGTACAAATTTTATTAAGTTTGGAAAATTATTAATATGAAATTATCTTTAATATCATATCATCATATATATAATAAACTAGTATTAGTACCCGTGCGCATACGCACGGGACGGTTCCGCTTCGCTCCGCCTTGCTATGCTAGACTTGTATAAAATATTTTTAATGTTTAATGATTAAGAATTATTGTATAAGCAAACTTACAAATACAATGTAAAAGATAAATCGCTAAATGTATCAGCTAATAATAAATTAAGGACTCCACTAAGAAATGGAGAGTGTTTGATTGCAGTGTTTGAGGAATGAAATCAATAAGCACTGATGTATCACACCAAATTTTACTATCAAGATTTAAGGTGAGGGATAAAAAGTAGACCACTTGATATAATAAGTTAATAATAATTTACTCTAATAAAGCAAGCATGAAAATGCATTCTTACAAGTCCAGAATGCAAATTCTTACAAAATATAATTGTCAAGTGCTCTAAGCATAGTAGGAATACAAACTATTCAAAATATAAGATGAAGTCATAATTACAAGAACAAAACATGGTTTTAAACATAAAGTTTACATTTGATAGAGTTAAGATAAAAGTTGTATCTAACAAATATACCAGAACACATGGTTGCTGCTGGGATCAGGAAACTCAATTACAAACTCCATATGTGGTTTGAAATTGTTGTCTCTTGCAAATGATTTCCATCCAGAGCTGATTTTAACATATTCGCGTGAATGGTTGAACACAATTTTGCATGCCTTGGTTTGATTAAAAACAATATTTGTGAATGTTGTCTTAATTAAGAAATCATACATGTCTCTAGGTAGATGCTGCAAAATACATAATGGAATGTTATAATTTGATATATGCATATAAATCACTATAATATTAAAATTATATAGTATGTAAAGTTAAAAAAGCTTACCAAGGCATTAGAACAGAGATGGTGACTGGCCAAGAAAATGCGAAAGACAATGGCGTTAGGGTTTGATTTGTAAAGAGAATGCCATTGTGGAAATGATTGTGGTAGAGAATTACTTTTGAAAACAGTTATAAAAAATAGAGAATTGCCATAGAAGGTTAAGTTGATGTGATGATCTCCTTAAAGACCATAGCGTCGTCTAATTACTGTCCATCCATCAACAATTAAAGGGTTGGCTAAGCACCGGTTGTATTTGATAAAATGATATTTTCCATGACAATCTATCAAATGCCATAGATCAGCCAATTGATTTTTAAACTCTGAAATAAAACTTTTTGGGAGTTCAGCGTAAGGCTACATTAGAAATTTTACAATATTAGTGGCAATATAGTACATGCAGCACAACAATGAAAATCTATAATGTAGAAAACATAAACCAATGCTAACCTTGTCCTTAATATGCATAATACTAAGCATGTGTTCAGGTTTTCTATGAGACTGCATCATCAGTAAGGCAAGCTCTTTAAGAATTTTAGTATTTTCAGTCATTTTTCCTATATAAAATTGTCGACAAAGGATATGTTAATTATATGGGCAAATTTGACACAGGAGCAGTTAAATAACAATGCATGAACTTCAAGTGTAAATAATAAACATGGTGATAAATTGTAATAATCACAAAAATTGTTATCAAACAGGATGTGTTGCAGCCAGCAATCTTTTACATAGCAGTAATCAAAGATACTTGAAAATGGTAAGCGGAATCCGTGAACCTTCTATAACTAAAATGGTTATGTATTTTGAAAGTAAACTTCTTATTTAATAGTATCAGAACATTAATTTAGAACATTTCCTAAGCTAAAGATCAAAACATTTGACATTTGTTTTGCCAAGCATTTGAAACCCTAAGCTTTATGATAACAGAACATACAAATTTCATAGCTTGGATATGATAATGGATATCATACCAGTAATAGACTAAACTTAACTGATTTATTTGTAGAATGAAGGCAATCTGCCGTGATTGTAAGTAGTCAACTTGCTTTCCTAGCCGTGTGGTTTGCCGTCAGTGTCAATGAGGTAGGGTTACCTGAGATGAAAACTTGAAGGATATATTAATTGGGTAATTGTGTAGTAACTGGTCTCACGAAAAGTAAAGGTTGGTATATAAGACATATGTGCTTTGGGCCTGAGTTGAGTTATTGTATTGTATTCTATTTTAACAAAATAATAGAGGGCTCATCTCTTTTTCGTTACAGTTGCTCTGTTTGGAGTATATTTTTTTTTTTGTCAAAAACATAACATATTGGTCTCAAGAGTAGCTTGTACGAAGGTGTATATATTTTGATTTGATTTGATTTAATTTTGTGTTACTGTTATATATTGGCTGTATTTTATTTAACAACTACAATCATATATATATATATATATAATTATATTAAAATATGATTTATAACATGTTTAAAATTCAAATGTTATAAGTAGAATCATCTATGATTTTCAAAGTCATACAATTATAGCATTTACAGAGTGTTAATAAGGTTAAGCTAAAATTGTGTTTAGTTCACAGAGGAAGAAAAACTTTGAATAGTTCGCGTCTAGTATTAGAAAGACATACAATTTTCAAATTCAAATAGTAAAAGATAGAATCAAAAGCCATTTGCATATATAAAAGTAATTCATACAAATAAGATTGTCCATTCAACATTTGTAATGGTTCAACAGATTATAATAAACCTGATAATGTCAATTACAAAGGCAACATATTTATATAATATAATTTTGCTAAGAAGCAGTGAAGTTACAGTCACAACAATGGGACAAAAGCCTGTTAATGCTTGCAATCAACGCATAAACCAGAGCACTATGTTATTTGTTGGGTATGGAAACTCCATTATAAATTCATGGTTAGCTTTGAGATCATGATCCTTTGCAAATGTTTTCCAACCTGATCCAATTTTAGCAGTTTTTCTCCAATGATTATAGACAATCTTGCACTTCATGGTTCCTTCAAAGTTAATGTGGGTGAACCCTGTGTCTTGTAAAAAGTAATACATTACGCTTGCCAGATCCTAGAATGAACAATATTTATTGTCAGAAATGCATAGGTTGACATATATTTAAAGTAACTAAAATACTGCAATGGTTGTACTTTATAACTTACCAATGCACTGACAGATATCTTATAGTCATTTAGCCATACATGAAACACGACAGAATTAGGATTTTGTTGGTATAGGGAGTGCCATTTAGGAAAGGCAGCTGGTTCAGAGGCATTTTTGTATACAGTCATGAGGAAGTATGAATGTCCGTAATGTGCCAATGTTATTTGACAATTACCTTGCAAATGGTAATGCTCTCTAATTGCTAGCCAGCCTATGCTAATTCTAGGATCTTGTAAGGACTTATTGTATTTGACTGCATGATGATTTCCATCAGCATCAATTAGATGCCATGTTTCCTCTAAGTGCTCTTTCCATTTCATTGCAAAGCTTTTGGGAATCTCTCCAAAAGGCTATAGGTAATATTAAAACAAAAAAGTAATAAGTAATTTTAAAAAAAATGCATGTGTACTACATAATAACATGAAAGCAGAAAATGACATGGTAAAAAATCAGTTATCAAATACAAAATGCATGTGTAATGGTACAATTAACCTGATTCATAACATGAACAGTGTTGAAACTGTCATAAGGTGCCCTTTTCATTTGCATCATTGTTGTGGCCATTTCCTGATAAACTTGATCTTGATTCATTTTTTCTGAGTTTAACATCAAATATAAGAAATAAGAATATGCATAATTGGTTTTGAGAGCAATCTTTATGAATAAACAAACAGTAGAAATGTCTATTGAGTTTATAAGATCGTACATGTGAAAATGACACACTACACATGACAGTCAATGAAATGCAAATGCCTATGTGGTGTCAAGTTCAAATACGCAATTACAGCAAATATGAACATAGGTTAAACTCATATACTATAGTTGGTATTCAGAATGGGTTGGAAAACAAATATCTAAACTTATTGTTAAACTCAGCCAAAATCTAAAATTAGTAATGAATGAACACAAAGTAATCTGTTGGAAAAAAACATGATGCTTGTGAGCATGATGCAGAACAAAGAAATAATCAATCCACATATTTTAATGTATGTAGAGCAACCTAAAAAACATGCAGACAAGAAATTTAATAAGGATCATGTTAGGCATGTGGTGATTTTTGAAAATCAATCAATAAAATCAAATCTTGGGTACAATATTTATAGATACAATTACAAAATAAATATTTGGAGTAGTGAACAAAGACGGGAAGAAAGAAGGAAAAAATATTAAAGTGCACAAAAACTGTGTTTAGCAAATTTGAATTGGTATATTAAGATAAACCATTAAAACATAATTACAAAATAATGGTTATATTTCATTGGGTATAACACAAATCATTTCAACACAGTGGCTAAAACATATCATTAAACACAGTAGTGTACTCATAAGCCATAATGTGATCATACAAAGGATTGAAACAGAGTAAATTTAAACATGTAAGACTGAGAAAAGGTCAGTTCTTTGAAGAATGATTAATACTTGTTAGTTTTTGCACCAAAAATTTAGTTGGTGTGTCAAGTTATAGATTAATATTTTGAAATGATTAGAAAATAAATATTTCAAGTTATAGTTGGTGTGTCAATACAATATTTATTCTTGATGAGCACGAATACCAACACTTATATTTAATATGAGTATAAGATACCTTTAAATCGCATTTGGCCAATACTTCAATACACCAGTTTTGTCCTAATGCTTGTGAGTATCTGGATGGACAGATGTAGAGAAGTAAGAACTCCAACAGAAACTGAGTTTCTTCTGAGGACCTTAATGCACAATTTGCTTGTGAAATACAATATTTTATTTGGATCTTGTATTTCATTAGCATACCTTGTAACAGCCAATTTCAATGTAACTTAATTTGGAAAAGGTATTGGTACGTTACTGGGCTTCCACTGTTACATTTATTGAGATGAGACATTATCACTCTTACCTATCAGTTATAAGTTGCCATTAGGTGAAAGAAAGATTGACAAGCTTACCTTTTTCTTTATTTGTTTCATTAGTCACACCAAATTAATTGTTCGTGACAGTCCTATGATAGATGTAGGCATCTTAAACCCATCCTGTACTGCAGTTGGTTTTATTTTAGTTTTGGCGGGCCATGAATTATATTAGCTGCCCAAATTTCTCATTCGCAGGATTAAATTTTTATTTTTAACATAAATCCAAACTTTAAAAATGGTATCAGCTTTTCACTGTTGGTTTACAGGTTGCTTCATGAGAAGGAGTAATAAGGAGTACAATTTATTTAAGCTTGACACCTACGATTTTTTTGAGGTGTCAATTTATCTAAGCTTGAACGTGTTTTCAGCTTGGTATTGGTTGATTATTATAAATTATAATGGTATCAGCATATTATATTTATTAGTTTGACCACACATATTAATCAACTCCAGCAGTGGCCCACTATAATATCACAACGTGGACTTAGAACATTTAAAAGTTTGGCCACACAGATTAATCAACTCTAGCAGTGGCCTAGTAAAATATCACAATGTGCACTTAGAACATTTTAATGATTAAAGTCTGAAATTTGGTTTAACAAATGGATCCTTTACATAAGCTTCGAAGCACACTACGACAAAGCAACAAATAATGTTTAACAAATGACAAAATGGGAAACATACATAAACATCTTATACTCATAACATATTGGAATAAGTAATGTTCAAATAACACTTATGTCTTAAACACATAAGTAATGTCTGGATTGTAACACCCCGTGTATACCCGACGTATTATCATTATGATTATATCAGATGAGCGCTTAATCAGAGTTAATTAAAACCTTTTTATAGTGGAAGCATAAAACCAAAAATCGTATTTCTTGATTACATTATGTATGGAATAACAACCCACTACAAAGCATAAAACAAGCCTCTACTTAACCAGATCATACAACCACAACCATAGGCAGAATAACATAAATATCTCAAAGATATATATAGGAGGAAGCATAACATTACATAACAAGATATAGGTTATGTACGAGATACACTGTCTGACACTCGAAGTGTCCCAAAATAACAGAATAAGCATCCGAGTGCTTTTTGATCCCTAGGATCCTTCCTCACACGAGGGCATACATATATACAACACAAAACTACATGTACATCACATATCTTCCCTCTACAGGGGTACAAAACATAAACAAAGGCCGAGCCGAGCTCCAAGCTATCCACTGCTACCCAAGGCCAAGCAAGTACCGTCTCTACTGGGGCCTCCCTCCCTGAGACCGCTCCTCTCTACCAGAAGCATCACCTGAAAAAGCATAAGCCCCACACGGGGTGAGATAAACATCTCAGTAAGCTCAGGGTCCTTGGAGGCATCTCCTCCACCCTGGCTCACTCACCATGACACAAGTCATCAGGGTATCACAACCAACTGGGCCTCCCGGCCTCTCATAACAACTCAAGCAAGCTATCTAGCTCTATGTACGGCGGACCGCGTCAACGCCGACCTCAGTGTGAAATCAGAATTCACAACTGTGCCATCCCATTGGGAGCTACCCCTTACGCATGGACGCACGTATATGGTACCTCCGAGAATAGGCAATCAACCGCGACGGGACACACCTATCTCTTGGTCTTAGGGGATCATCATCACCCCGGGACCCAGTCAACCATGAGCAAACAAAACTAGGAGGTGCGCTCTACTCCTAAGGAGGTCCATATCTACCTTAACTGGCCAGAAGATCTAACAATAGGCTTAATACATCTCTCAAGCACAGATACAAGCATATATTATTATGAGTATGCAACATCCACACAATGCATGTATCATGAATGTAACCACTACTCCCTCGGAGTATGGTGGAGCACAAGCAAGTGGAAAACATCCCCCAAGGGTTCAAGCACTTACCTGGCAAAGCCGAGCTCTGCGATTCTTCCCTTGCCCTGTGGCCCACGTCACTGACACGTGCTGTGTCACGCCCTAACAAGGCACATACAAGCATGTATCAAACATCCATGCAGCCACACAAGGCATACAAGCAAACACGGTTCACAACCGCTCAAATGAAAGGAATCACAATCATTTCCAAACCATCAAGGTCCTCTATCCTATGGTTCAACGAGGTTTATCACTCACAAGCCATCATACCAATAGCCTCTCAAGGCCATCTAAACCACAAGCCAAGGCTCTAGCATGTCACAATGTGGCCAAGCAACTCAGCCCACAACAACACACATGCTTCACAAAGAGCCATGAAACCAAGGTTCACCAAACTCACATTTGAGAGCTAATCCTACACCCTCACAACATTCTAAGCACATGCTTCAACAGGACCCAAAGCTAAAACTAGCTCTATCATAAGTGGATCACTATTCACCCAAAACCCCAACTCACAAATCAAGCGGAGTTTCTCGAGTTTCTTACCTCAACGATGGCAAAGAAGGCCCAAAGACGACTTCCCCTAGCTTGGGTACTCACGAATCGTCGTCGTTCCTCGCCGAGCTCGAGCTCTTCGAACTTCCCTTAAGAAAGGGATTCTCAAAATGAGTGGGTTTTATGGTGAAGAGAGGGTGGATTCAAGCTCTATATGTGATTTCCATCACAAAATGTGTTTACGGAATGAATTTTGGTGAGATATGATGAAGGAAAGAAGCTTGAAGGTCCAACAATGGAGGAAAGGGGCTGGAGGAAGGAGAAGAGAATGTTTTTCCCTCAGAAATCGCGAAATCCACTTTATATAGTGGCCCTGTCAGAGCTGCCGTGCTGATCGTGCCAGCTGCAGGTGACCACGGCACCATCCGCGCCAGCCCCACGCTCAGAGCGCCAACCTTCAAAGTCTCCCACGCCGTCAGTGCCAACTCCCGTGCCAAGAGCGCCAACCTCCAGAGGTTCCCGCGCCACCGGCGCCAACTCCCGCGCCAGGAGCGCCGACCTCCAGAATCTCCGGCGCCACCCGCGCCAGCTGCAAATCTCAGTGTGGTCTGGTGCCCCAGGCGTCAACCACCAGAGACCCTGGCGCTGGGAGAGCCGCTCCCACGCCATCAGCGCCAAACACCAGAGCTGTGGCGCCATCAGCACCACAATTCTGCAGAGGGTTTTCTGCAGAATTCTGTGCCTAGACGCGCCCAGACTCGCGCTAAACGCGCTGGGACTTAGGGTTATCACATTCAACCCCCTTTTTTAGGACTTTTGTCCACAAAACCAAGGATCATACCTGTCAAACAACTCGGGGTATAGCTGCAACAGCTCCTGTTCCCGCTCCCAAGTCGCTTCCTCGGGAGTCCTCCCTTCCCATTGCACCTTGACTATGGGAATGGTCTTGCTCCGGATGGGCTTCTCCGTCCGATCCAAGATCTTCATAGGTCGAGTAGGACTCGTTAGATTCTCCCTAATCTGAATCGCGTCGGGCTCTACGACGTGCGAGGGGTCCGCCACATACCTCCTCAGCTGAGATACGTGGAACACGTCATGCAGCCCCCCCAATTGGGGAGGTAAAGCTAGCCTATACACCACTGGCCCTACTCTCTGAAGGATCTGGTAAGGGCCAATGAACCTAGGGCTCAACTTCCTTACTCCCAAGGCCCGTCCTACCCCCGTGACCGGAGATAACTTCAGAAACACATGATCACCCTCTTCAAACTGCAGGGGTCTGTGTCTATGGTCATAATAGCTCTTCTGACGACTCTGAGCCTTCACCAACTTATCTCTGATCATCTTGATCTGCTCAGAGGTCTCTTGAACCATCTCAGGTCCAAGGAGCTGCTTCTCACCTACCTCCGTCCAACATATGGGAGTCCTACATCGTCGGCCATACAAGGCCTCATAGGGGGCCATGCCCAAACTAGCATGGAAGCTGTTGCTGTAGGAGAACTCCACCAGAGGTAAGTATCTATCCCAGCTAGTGCCCTGCTCCATGGCACAAGCCCTCAACATATCCTCCAGAGTCTGGATAGTCCTCTCGGTCTGACCATCGGTCTGAGGATGATAGGCTGTGCTTAGCCTCAGCTGGGTTCCAAAAGCTTCCTGAAGCGCACCCCAAAACCTAGAGGTGAACTTCGGATCTTTATCACTGATGATACTATCAGGGATACCATGCAACCTCACGATCTCCCTGACATACAACTGGACCAACTTCTCGGCCGTGTAGTCAGTCCTCACAGGCAAGAAATGAGCAGACTTGGTTAGCCTATCCACAATCACCCAGATGGAATCACATCCACCCTGAGTTCTCGGTAACCCCACTACAAAGTCCATGGAAATGCTATCCCACTTCCATTCCGGGACCTGTAAAGGCTGTAACAAACCAGATGGTCTTTGATGCTCAATCTTTACCTTCTGACACACCAGGCACCTAGCCACATACTCGGCTATGTCTTTCTTCATCCCTGGCCACCAGAAATTCCTCTTCAAGTCCTGATACATCTTAGTGGCTCCCGGATGAATACTGAACTGGCCCTTGTGAGCCTCAGATAGGACGACGTCCACTAACTCGCCCTTAGGCACCACAATATGATCTTGGTACAAAACCAAGTCGTAATCCTCCCAGGAAACATCTTGTTGGCCAATCATGGCCCTCACAGCCTCATCCTGCTTCTGTGTCTCTCGGATCCTTCGAATCAAGTCATTAGACACCTTGGTCCTGCTCAGCTCAAGACCATGAGCACCTACAGCCACATTCAGGTGCATGTCTCTGAACTGCTCAACCAACTTGCAATCAGAGATCATTATGCAGGCTGCACTCACATGTTTCTTGCTCAAGGCATCAGCCACAACATTCGCCTTGTCGGGATGGTATCTCAACTCAAACTCGTAATCTTTGAGGAACTCCATCCATCGCCTCTGTCTCATATTTAGCTCTTTCTGATCAAAGAGGTATTTGAGACTCTTGTGGTCACTGAAAACCACCAGCTTAGCACCATACAGGTAGTGCCTCCAAATCTTCAGAGCAAACACCACGGCTGCAAGCTCTAAATCATGGGTAGGATAAGATTCCTCATGAGGCTTCAGTTGCCTGGAAGCATAGGCAACAACCTTCTTATCCTGCATCAGCACACATCCCAATCCTCGCTTGGAAGCATCACAGTATACCTCAAAGCTTCCCTCAGGGTCAGGAAAGGTCAACACTGGAGCTGTGGTCAACCATTCCTTCAACTCCTGAAAGCACTGCTCACACTCATGGGTCCAAACAAACGGAACCCCCTTCCGGGTGAGTCGAGTCAAAGGTATCACTATCTGAGAAAACCCCTGAATAAACCTCCGATAGTATCCGGCCAAGCCAAGGAAACTCCTAACCTCAGATACGTCTTTGGGTCTCTCCCAAGACATCACCGCCTCTATCTTGCTAGGATCAACTGATACCCCAGATGCTGAGATCACATGACCAAGGAACTTCACCTCAGATAACCAAAACTCGCACTTCGTCAACTTGGCATACAACTGATCATTCCTCAAGGTCTGAAGAACAATCTTGAGATGCTCAGCATGCTCCGTCTCCGTCCGGGAGTAGATCAGAATGTCATCTATAAATACCACCACAAACTGATCCAAGAAAGGCCTGAATACCTTGTTCATATAATCCATGAAAACTGCAGGGGCATTCCTCAAACCAAAGGGGATGACCTGATACTCAAAGTGACCATACCTAGACTGGAAGGCTGTCTTTGGTATGTCAGCAGGCTTGATCCGAATCTGGTGATATCCGGATCTCAGGTCAATCTTAGAAAACACCGTAGCTCCCCTCAACTGATCTAGCAGATCATCAATCCGAGGCAAGGGATACTTATTCTTGATAGTAACCTTATTCAACTGTCTGTAATCAACACAGAGCCTCATACTGCCGTCCTTCTTCTTCACAAAGATTACCAGTGCTCCCCACGGTGAGACACTCGGTCTGACGAACTGCTTGGACAACAGGTCCTCCAACTGCACCTTCAGCTCCCTCAATTCCAGAGGAGCCATTCGGTAAGGTGCCACAGATATAGGTCCCACACCAGGAACCAGATCAATGGAGAACTCGATCTCTCTCTCGGGTGGTAGCTGAGTGATCTCTTCGGGAAACACATCCGCAAACTCACTAACCACCGGGATCTGCGACAGATCAACCCTTAGCTTATCTTCAACCACACATGTAAAGATATAGCCCTGAGCTCCTTCCCTGAGTGCCTTACGAGCTTGCAAGACTGAAAGGAAAGAGGTGGAACTTGAGCCAGCTCCGTCAGAAGGCACAATAACCCTCTTCTGACAACAATCCAACATCACGCCATACTTGGCCAACCAATCCATACCCAGAATAATCTCAAGGGTAGGCATAGCTAGGTAGTACAGATCAATCATGTACTCTCTGCCATCAAACAAAAACCGCACGTCCTTGCAGTACGTACTCACCCGGCATCTTTCACTAGATGCGGTGGTAACCTCCATCGGAGAGGAAAAACAAGTCATAGGCAACTTGAGCCTATCAGCAAGCACATCCTGAATGAAGGAATGTGTAGCTCCAGAGTTGAACAAGACTCTCATATCACAAGCGTCGATCAGAACCGTACCTCTGATCAAGTCTGGAGCTCTGGCTGCTTCTCTGGCGTCAACTGTGTACACCCGACCCGTCGTGGGTGCTGGCATCTCGACTGTAGCAACCGATGCACGGCCTCCTGCCTGTGTGCACTCCCGAGAAATATGACCTGGCTGGCCACATCTATAGCAGATAATCTGGCTTGAGGGGCACGTTCCCCAGTGCTCCCTCCCACATGCTGGGCACTTCGGGGCTCGCCTCTCCCGAGATGAATCGCTTCGGTTAGAGTCCCTCTTGAACCTTCCACAAGAGGTGGAGACTCTCACATCCCTGCCCTTACCCTTTCCAGGTGGGCCAGTACTGCTGGTCTTCTTCCCTTCCTATCTGTTTGAGGGAGAAGACTGACTGCCTCCAAATCTGTGTAGCGTGTCCTCAACTTGGCGGCACTGCCTCACCAAGCTGTCCATATCACGGGACCCGCCACCGGCAACTAACACAGCTATGCTCTCTCAAAGTCCCCTCTGGAACTTAGCAGCAAGGATATCCGCCTTAGGTATCATCCTCCGAAAATGAGCATATTTGGCCAACTCATTAAACTTGGCCAAATACTCATCAACGGTCATGTTCCCCTGAACAAGACCCTCGAACTCCGCTTGCTTCTGCTCACGAGCATCTTTGGGAAAATAACGATCCAGGAAGCAAGCCTCAAACATAGGCCAGGTGACAACCTCTCCACGGCCTCTCAACAGCTGCTGTGTGGTAGTCCACCACTCATGGGCATCGCCCTTCAGCATATAGGTCGCATACAGCAACCTCTGGTGATCAGGACACTCCATCACCGTGAATATCTTATCGAAATCCTGCAGCCACCTAGCCGCAGCAACAGGGTCATAACCACCAAGAAAGACTGGAGCGTCAAGCTTTCTGAAAGTGATAAGCATCTTCCCTCTGGCTGCAACCTCATCACTAGCCTCAGCATGGGACACCTGGTCCCCTCTGGCATGGCTACCACTAGCCTGGTGACGGCTACCATCACCCTCATGAGTAGGAGGTACAGAGAAGGCCTGGTCACCTCCTCTCATGGTCCTCATCTCATGCATCATCTCCCGATTTGCCTTCATCAAGGCTTCGTTCACCTCACGGTTAACAGCCATCTCATGCTGCATCGCCTCCTGCATCTGCCTATTTGCAGCCATCTCTTGCTGCATGGCTGCCAAAGCAGCCGCCACTGGATCTGGTTGGGCATTGGTCGCTCCACTGTTGTTTCTGAATCTCGTCATGACACTACACATGCACACCAAATAGTGAGTTGATCAGGTCCACAACTAGTGTCCACACATGCAATAGTCATGCCAAATGCAAACAACAGTCAAAAGCAACACTCAATATCCATACATGATGCTTCCATCAAGAAATCGCTCTGATACCATAAAATGTAACACCCCGTGTATACCCGGCGTATTATCATTATGATTATATCAGATGAGCGCTTAATCAAAGTTAATTAAAACCTTTTTACAGCGGAAGCATAAAACCAAAAATCGTATTTCTTGATTACATTATGTATGGAATAACAACCCACTACAAAGCATAAAACAAGCCCCTGCTTAACCAGATCATACAACCACAACCATAGGCAGAATAACATAAATATCTCAAAGATATATATAGGAGGAAGCATAACATTACATAACAAGATATAGGTTATGTACGAGATACACTGTCTGACACTCGAAGTGTCCCAAAACAACAGAATAAGCATCTGAGTGCTTTCTGATCCCTAGGATCCTTCCTCACATGAGGGCATACATATATACAACACAAAACTACATGTACATCACATGTCTTCCCTCTACGGGGGTACAAAACATAAACAAAGGCCGAGCCGAGCTCCAAGCTATCCACTGCTGCCCAAGGCCAAGCAGGTACCGTCTCTACTGGGGCCCCCCGCCCTAAGACCACTCCTCTCTACCAGAAGCATCACCTGAAAAAGCATAAGCCCCACACGGGGTGAGATAAACATCTCAGTAAGCTCAGGGTCCTTGGAGGCATCTCCTCCACCCTGGCTCACTCACCATGACACAAGTCATCAGGGTATCACAACCAACTGGGCCTCCCGGCCTCTCATAACAACACAAGCAAGCTATCTAGCTCTATGTACGGCGGACCGCGTCAACGCCGACCTCAATGTGAAACCGAAATTCACACCCGTGCCATCCCATTGGGAGCTACCCCTTACGCATGGACGCACGTATATGGTACCTCCGAGAATAGGCAATCAACCGCGACGGGACACACCTATCTCTTGGTCTTAGGGGATCATCATCACCCCAGGACCCAGTCAACCATGAGCAAACCAAACTAGGAGGTGCGCTCTACTCCTAGGGAGGTCCATATCTATCTTAACTGGCCAGAAGATCTAACAACAGGCTTAATACATATCTCAAGCACAGATACAAGCATATATTATTATGAGTATGCAACATCCACACAATGCATGTATCATGAATGTAACCACTACTCCCTCGAAGTATGGTGGAGCACAAGCAAGTGGGAAACATCCCCCAAGGGTCCAAGAACTTACCTGGCAAAGTCGAGCTCTGCGGTTCTTCCCTTGCCCTGTGGCCCACGCCACTGACACCCACGGTGTCACGCCCTAACAAGGCACATACAAGCATGTATCAAACATCCATACAGCCACACAAGGCATACAAGCAAACACGGTTCACAACCGCTCAAATGAAAGGAATCACAATCATTTCCAAACCATCAAGGTCCTCTGTCCTATGGTTCAACGAGGTTTATCACTCACAAGCCATCATACCAATAGCCTCTCAAGGCCATCTAAACCACAAGCCAAGGCTCTAGCATGTCACAATGTGGCCAAGCAACTCAGCCCACAACAACACACATGCTTCACAAAGAGCCATGAAACCAAGGTTCACCAAACTCACATTTGAGAGCTAATCCTACACCCTCACAACATTCTAAGCACATGCTTCAACAGGACCCAAAGCTAAAACTAGCTTTATCACAAGTGGGTCACTATTCACCCAAAATCCCAACTCACAAATCAAGCAGAGTTTCTCGAGTTTCTTACCTCAACGATGGCAAAGAAGGCCCAAAGACGACTTCCCCTAGCTTGGGTACTCACGAATCGTCGTCGTTCCTCGCCGAGCTCGAGCTCTTCGAACTTCCCTTAAGAAAGGGATTCTCAAAATGAGTGGGTTTTATGGTGAAGAGAGGGTGGATTCAAGCTCTATATGTGATTTCCATCACAAAATGTGTTTACGGAATGAATTTTGGTGAGATATGATGAAGGAAAGAAGCTTGAAGGTCCAACAATGGAGGAAAGGGGCTGGAGGAAGGAGAAGAGAATGTTTTTCCCTCAGAAATCGCGAAATCCACTTTATATAGTGGCCCTGTCACAGCTGCCGCACTGATCGCGTCACTCTGGCGTTGATTGCGCCAGCTGCAGGTGACCACGACGCCATCCGCGCCAGCCCTGCGCTCAGAGCGCCAACCTCCAGAGTCTCCCGTGCCGTCAGCGCCAACTCCCGCGCCAAGAGCGCCAACCTCCAGAGGTTCCTGCACCACCGGCGCCAACTCCCGCGCCAGGAGCGCCGACCTCCAGAATCTCTGGCGCCAACAGCGCCACACATGGCGCCACCCGCGCCAGCTGCAAATCTTAGTGTGGTCTGACGCCACCAGCACCAGCTTGGCGCCCCAGGCGTCAACCACCAGAGACCCTGGCGCTGGGAGCGCCGCTCCTGCACCATCAGCGCCAAACACCAGAGCTGTGGCGCCATCAGTGCCAACCTAGCGCCATCAGCGCCATAATTCTGCAGAAGAATTATGCAGAATTCTGTGCCTAGACGCGCCCAGACTCGCGCTAAACGCGCTTGGACTTAGGGTTATCACATGGATCACATTGGATTACAACAAAAATAAATCATAGTTGCCAAAATATAACCATACATTATATTTACAATGGGATTTTATAGTATTTGGATTTGTGCATTAAATTATTGGTTATTGTTTATTCTTTTTATATATTTTTTATTAGAAAACAATATCAGATGTGAAAAACAGAATAAAAAAACTAAAAGTATTAATATATAATTATTATTTCATTCATCAAGTGCAATTATTCGTTGTGTACAAATTTTATTAAGTTTGGAAAATTATTAATATGAAATTATCTTTAATATCATATCATCATATATATAATAAATATCATCATACATATTATCAGTAAGTTTCCAACAGGTTCAGTCTTGAAAATGTAATTAACTTCATTGTAATGGTTATCAAACTACAAAGTCACAATAAACAAGTTGTGACTTATCGATGTTTTGGAATGGAATATGCTAATCTTGGCACTTAGTTTATCTATTTTTAATTTTTGTTCTGTTTGAACAGCAGGAGCCACTAAAGAAACAGGACACAATTGTAACACCCTCAGATTTCAATATATAAGTGCATTTTCTTATAAATATGCATTTCTAGATAAATGACATAAATACCCTTGGACATTGTTGAAAATGACCAAAATTTCCTTGAACAATTTCACAAATGACAGTTAGGTCCCTAGGGTAAATGACTAAAATGCCCCTGAACAATTGTACAAATGACCAAAATACCCTTTTAGCTCTGATAAAGTCAAAAGACCTCAGTAAGATTATGGAAACTTGACAAAAGTCTAGTAGGCTTCTAGACAAAGAATTATTGACACTCTTAGTAAAGAAAAACTATGAAATAGAATTTTTAGAAATTTTGAAAAATAACTAAAAAGAATGGAATACAAACTAATCTGAGTTTGACAAAAACACAGAAACAGGAAAGATGCAATCTGGAGAATTTTCCTTTAATTATCGAAGGAATGGATTCTTAAAATAAATGGTCTATACATTTTACAAATTAAAAACAAAATGAACCAATAAGAATTTAGAAAAATTTATTAGAAGAAAACTAGGAAACATCCCAAAATTGTTATTAAAACTTAGTCTAGTTTCTAACCAATTTTAGAAATTTTAACTTTAAAAAAAATTGAAATTAAGTTTTCATAAATTATAGAAATACTTATGACTAATATAAGAAAAATATGTTAAGAAAATAAAGCATTAAAAAACTATAATATAAGCTATTCTACGGTTATCATAAAAGCCCAAAATTGAAACATATTAGCTCCACAAAACAAACTTGGTCGTGCACTACATAGAAGGAGGTAGAAGGCTGTAGAAAATGATGAAGCAAGCCACTTGGACGGTTGGGAAGCAAAGGGAAATCTGATTGGACCAACCAAAAAGGCTAGAAATGATGAAGCTTTGTGATATTTTTCACTTAAGCAAAGGAAAACAACCTATATAAAAGCATGGTGGGACCAAATGAAGGAGCTGAATTTTGCACGGACAAACAACCATTCAGCCAACATCCTTTTCAACTTTGAAGACAAGAAACAAAGCCATAACAGCCCACACATTCACGGACAGCAACCCCACTTTTAACATATCCTTTTCACTTATTCCTTCACTTAAAAAACAAAAGCAAAACACAAAAGGCCCCCTTGAAAGCTTCACGTGAAGATACGCCCTTATTCTTCGCTTGCTCCGCAGTACACATGGCTTAGATGATTGATAGGTTAATTTAACATCCATTTCTTTAGAATTAAGCTATGTTTTTCCTTGTTCTGTAAGCTTTTAAATTTGGTATACCATATGTTTGCTAAAATGTCACAATGAATTACTATGATACATGAGTTATAATTTGGATAAATAATTTTAACCAACCTAAAAATTAATTAATTTAGATTAATAAGAAAGTAATTAATTAACTTAAATATTTAGATTTTGTGGCCATAAGATACTTTGCTGTATTCTTTTATTCCATACTTGATTGCTGTATGTTATTTTATTAGGTTGCTGTATATTAATTTTGTAACTTAATGATTGCTGTATGTTATTTTATTATGTTGCTGTATATTAATTTTGTAACTAACGATTGCTGTATGTTAATTTATTATGTTGCTGTATATTAATTTTGTAACATAATGTTGCTGTATGTTATTTCATTATGTTACTGTATATTAACTTTGTAACTTAATGATTGCTGTATATTATTTATATTGTTGTATATTGTGGTATTTGTAACTTAATGTTGTTGTATGTTATTTTATTATTCACTTGATGTTGAGCTATGATAAAGTTTCTATGATCTATTCTATTAGAAATTAGGTCATGAATATATGATTAAAGATTTGTGTTATATATTGTTAAGATTATTTCCTTAAGGAAATTGTGGGCACTTATATCTTTGATATTGCTGGATGATTAAAAATTTATAGTGCCAAGATATGAGACTTTGAGAAATAAATTAATGGTAAAAGAGGAACTGAAAGAAAAAAAATCAAACCATGCATCATTTTCATTTAACCCCTCAGAGTGGAGGGAGGTTTCAGTAGAGTGGGTGAAACTATTTTGATCATAGTACCCTTTGACCCCTCAGAGTGGAGGGAGGTTTCACTAGAGTGGGTGAAACTATTTTGTTTATGGTACTCTGTGTTGATAATCTGAGATCTCAGTCATGCATCATTTAACAAAGAAATCATGCATCATTTCTCATGAATCTGGTTCTGTTTATAAATGATGATTTATTCGTTAATTGTCTGTGATGTTATTTCAATTTCTGTCAATTATCTAATCATGTTTATTAAATACTTACCCGAGTTGTGTCTGTGGTTTGACGCCTGTGATGACCTCAATCTATTTGGGTGAGCAGAGGAACAGTAAGCTGAGGAAAGCATTAAGCAAGGAGCTGGATGTTCTGTGTGCTGTTGGATAACTATATGCTTTATTTGTGATTTTCTGTTTGTCTGTATTTGATACTATGCTATGTTGTATGTATCTTATGTTTAAACAAACTATTTGGGACTAGGTTGTATCCGGACTGTATCTTAAATTATATTTGAACCGTATATTTTGACAATTTTGCGAATGCGTTAGAAAAATAAATTATTACGTATAATTAATTTTACGTAAACGAAATTACGTAGAAATTTTTTTCTGTAAAATAAATAAGCAAAATCTATTTAATACGAACAAGAAACGTAGTCGTTATAACAATGGTATCCAGTGAAGCTGCAAAGCAAACTGATTTCTCATTTGAGAGGACAAAAACAAAACCTGAATATCCATCTACTCAGGGCTTCTCAGCAGCATTAGCCTCAATTAAACCTGAAATACAAAGCAATTCTGCTAAGAACAAACATTAAAATATTTAACTAACTCACTACATGCGCCAAAATATTATGATACTCAGAACTGTAAAAGTTAAACCGGTTGCTCAAACTCCAAGCAAAGCCTTTTCACCACTTCCTTATAGAATGCCTTGTCAAGCATCTAGCTCTCTCCATATAATGTTTTTCCATAACAGCACAAACCTACACGCACGCACGAGCAATCAGACAAGAAATTCAGGACCCAAAAACCATTATTAAATGAAAACAACCAAAAATATGCAAACACTACCAATGGCTTTGAACCAAAATTTCAGAACCAAAATTTCAAGAGATTGGCTAGAACTTCAGTTCTACAACCTTCTGTCTAGCACTTTGTTCAAGAGGAATCAATTCATCTTGTTCTTTGATACATTCCTTTAAAAAGAGCAATCATATCACCACAAGCCTCAGAAAAAAAAAACGCTAAAGAAATAAAATTAAGAATAAGAAGGGAAATTGCTTACTTCTTCAATTTAGTGAGCTTCTGAAGCTTCATGCTTGCACTTTTCTATATCACTCTTGATTTGAGAAATGCTGGCAGTTTTTGATTTAATTGTTTTTGATATGCTTTTCATCTTCTTTTGAGCATCTTCAAAAGGCTTGAGAAGCACCTTCATGCTGCAAATTAAATCAAGAATAGTCTTCTATTATACATCCACCTACAGGAAAATCTAAAGACATTATGCTCTACATGTATAGAGTAATTTGTTATAGATAAATAAGTGCATGCCCCAAGAATCTTGAGCACGCATGTCAAAAAGAAGCCCTTTTAATTAAAGTGAATGGGAAAGAAACTTTGATTTGTGTTACTAGTTTTATGTGCTGTCCATTTTATGAGTTTAACCCTTTTTTGGCTTTGTTGTTGCTTATCAGGGTAAACTGTTATATCTGGAAGAAACTAAGATATCATCTTATGACTAAGCTAGCTTCAGGCAACTATTTTTTTTTTTTTTTTGGTATTTATGTTTATGTATTTTTATATTTGTTAAATGCATAACAAGGACATAAAATGTGGAAAATCTCACAACACAGATGAAATTTAAATTATACAGGTTAACAGCAGAGGGGATTAATAATTTGATGGCATGGACAGAACAATAGCACTTGAAAGTAAGAGAAGTCATTCTCTCCTTTTCATTTAGAAGCTTAGCCTCTGTACATGCAACTTCAAGTTTTCCATTGTGCTCAATCAAATCTTTTTCCCAAGGTTCAAGCTCAGCACGAACTTTAGAAAGCTCAGAGCGATATTTCTCAGTTTCAACTGCTTACCAGTCAATGACAGGGTTAACAAAGGAAAAAAATCCAAGTAGACCAGCTTCTACCACCAAAAACACTGAAAATCAGCTTCATGTATCCCAGACAATAACAACAGAAAAACAATTTAGAACTTGAGATAATTATATATGGTTGACTCAAACAAAAAATAGCATAATATATTTTAAATAAATCATGCCAATATATACAAGAAACGCTCATAGTTTCCAAGATCAAGGTCAACCTTCAACAAACAAAAATAAAGAAAAACATTACAATTCAAAACTTCAAAGAAAAACAATTGCAGCTATCCTCTTTTACCATAACTGAAATCAGAAAGATACAAAAGAAAAATTTAGATTTAGTTTCAAAGTAAAATGAGAAAATGAGCAGAATGGGGGAAAACAACATGGGTAGAGAATGTCTCCTTCTTGAAATTTGATTATTGCCAAAAAAGAAACCCTCTAACGCAATCTTCTTACTTCCCTTTCAGACTCGAGTAGGGTGAGAATGTCTCCTTGTCTCATAGGCCCTTTCACAATTTCAAATGACGGAGCCAAATAAGAAGCAGTGAAGCGATAACAATGCATGACAAATAATGATAAATTAGAGTTAGAGAAGAAGGATTAGCTGTAAATTCTAATAAACAAAGAACTAAATTCTGAAACTTTAAAAAACAAAGAAGTAAATTCTGAATTTTTTAGAAAACAGGACATAAAAACATTGAACAGATGAAAAACAATAACAGCCACACTGAGAATAAGAGAGAAAACAAAGGAGAGAAAAAAGAGATAAAAAAACATCTGAACAAATGAAAAATAAGCAGAGAAAAAGAAAGAAATGCAGAATTGATCCCAAGAACATACTCTAGTAATAAATCTGACCACATTAGCAGCAAGAAAAGGAATCCAATTCAAATAATGTACTAGCCTTCAAGACAACTTATTAAGTATACTTTATACTTATTTTATACTGTTAGTTATAATTTCCTGTTCTTATAATTTATTTTATACTTATTTTATACTATTAGTTATAATACCAAGTAAAGCAACGCCTGGGAAAGAATTAGCCACAGGTTACTTCCAATCCAAACCATATATATGTATATTCCTGTAGACATGCATGGCTTAACAGGTTACTTCCCACTCATAATTGAAGCAATGATTGTAAGAATTCTACTTTCAAAACAGCAATATATCTCTGCCTACTTTCATGTCAGTCAAAGCCATGCCTTTACTTATTAATACATATTAGGCTTTGAGAACCTTAGTCTGCCAGCCTTCATTACAATAATCACATCATAGTCCAAGAAAATTGACATGAGCCAGTTTTGTATCACTTCAATCCTAAACAGAAGAAAAGCCAGTTCATAACTTTTAAGAAAAATTTGTATACTTATGTTAACCACAGTCATTTAAAAACATGACAGGGGAAAAAGAGATGTTGGAAGCTTAAAACATTGGCTTTAATGGAGATTTACACGGTGAAGGAAGGAAAAATTCAAAAAGTTTATTCACTTATTGCATTTATAGAACACACAAGAAAATTTAAGGTCCTCCCAGAAAGTTCAACAGCTGAAGAACTTACAACCACCCAAATACTATAAATAACTCTTTTAGAGATATTAGTTGTCCACGTATTGGTGTTGGAGCTGTCTCTGTGATGTACATTGGAGCAGCATGCATTGCCTAAAATAGATAAA
Organism: Glycine tomentella; assembly: GCA_007407185.1. Taxonomy (NCBI): domain Eukaryota; kingdom Viridiplantae; phylum Streptophyta; class Magnoliopsida; order Fabales; family Fabaceae; genus Glycine; species Glycine tomentella. Next base: position 38,416 of record PYAF01003378.1, on the reverse strand, counting down.
ATTAAAATAATTTATGTTGGTTGAGAATTAATGAGTTATAGACAAAATATATAACTGTTACACTACTGTTAAATTGCAGAATTAAAATATCTAAACTAGCTAAGCATAATTGGTATAGATTCCTTTTACCTCTGGCCCCTTTGGGTTGAACCCATTGTTCATTTTGTTCAAACTCAATTACAAAGAATGAAAGGAAGCAATAAACTCCTAAGGACTTGAAATTGAGAAAAAAAAAAAGAAAGTAGAAGGATAAATAATGCATACAGCTTTTGGCCATGGAAGTAAGCATCAGCTTCCTCCCTATCAGAGCACCAAACCCCTGTCCAGTTTGCCATACATGGATCACCCGAATTCCAGCTCCTCAGATTTATTACTCCAAAATATAGGAAATTGTGACCTTGAGGCACAAAGGCTTCAGATTTTGCATATATGGAACAAAAAACCTAACTAAAGTGGAAATGGGTTTAAAATTTAATTCACCTGTAGTAATAATGGCTGATTTGATTGCAGTAGGAGTCCAATCTGGGTGAAATGACTTCACATATGCTGCTACTCCAGCAACATGAGGGCATGACATAGAAGTTCCAGACATAAGTGTAAATTTTGAAAATTGGGTATCCCCTTTCTAACCAGTAATTGACTTCATAGGTGTTAAGATGCCAAGATGTTAATGCTAGGAGGCGCAACATCAGGGTGCATCAAATAGATTATAAAACCCACTTAGTTCATAAATACTAGCTTTATGGTCCATTTACAAGATTAGAAACAAGTCCACTAACTATATAATGGAGGAGATTTTGCAGCTTTTGGACATCTTGATGAAAATGAAGCAGCAAATGGAGCTGGAATTTTTACTTCATGGCTCTTATGTATTACTGCTGATGGTGATCTTAGTTTAACAAGAAATTCAAATAAAACTTATCATGAGATAATTAAGCAGAAAATTATTGTAACAAAGATTCATTTATAATAAGCTTGTTAAAAAAAATAAAAAGTGACCAAATATTGACCTTAGAGGTTATTCAAAGAGCACTCAAGAGCATCTTATCATACCTTGTGGACTTCGTATAATTGGTAATAATTTGACCTATGCTACTATCATACCTTGTGGACTTCGTATAATAAGCTTGTTTCAGGCTTTGTGACTCTTTGCCATCTCATCAACATCAACATCAAGTGACTTCGTGTATCGTATCTGGACCTCCTTCTTAGCCACACATTCTCTAATGTAATGAAATCTGGTGTCGATGTGCTTACTTCGATCACGGTGGATCAGATTTTTTGCTAGAGCAATAGCTGACTTGTTGTCTACATATATCTCCATTGCTTCCTTCTGAAATAACTTGAGATCATTTAGTAATCTCCTTAGCCATATCGCGTGACACGTACATGCTGTAGCAGCTACGTATTCAGCTTCACATGTTGAGAGAGTAATGATAGGTTGCTTCTTAGAACTCCACGTGAATGTTGTATCTCCCATGTAGAACACGAACCCACTTGTACTCTTACGATCATCAATGTCTCCGGCCCAATCACTATCACTGTATCCAACTAGCTTGAAGTGATAAGAAGGTGAATAAAACAGACCATAGTCAATTGTACCTTTGATGTAGCGAAGTATCCTCTTTGCTGCCTTCAATTGATTTATTGTAGGTGCTTCCATATATCGACTTACTAGTCCAACTCCGTAGAGAATATCTGGCCTTGTGCAGGTTAGATACTGCAGACTTCCAACCAAACTCTTGTATTGCGTTGGATCCACCAAGTATCCTTCATCATCTTTTGACAACTTGAGATTGCAATCCATCGGTGTGTTCATGGGCTTGCAATCAAACATCTTGAATTTCTTTAACACTTCCTTTGCATAGCCTTCTTGAGATATGAATATTCCATCCTCCTTTTGTTTTACCTCAATCCCAAGATAGTATGACATGAGCCTAATGTCTGTCATCTCAAACTCTCGAACCATGGCTTTCTTGAACTCCTCGAACATTAATGGATTGCTACCTGTGAATATCAAGTCATCCACATACAGGCACACGAGCATAAGATCTCCATTCTTACTCACCTTGGTGTATAACGCGTGCTCATGAGAACATTTCGTGAAGCCATTCTGCTGGAAATACTTGTCAATCCTGCTATTCCATGCCCTCGGTGCTTGCTTCAATCCATATAATGCCTTCTTTAATCTCATAACTTTATGCTCTTGTCCTTTCGTAATGTATCCCAAAGGTTGCTCGATGTAGACCTCTTCTTCAAGATAGCCATTTAGGAAAGCAGACTTGACATCCATTTGATAAATCCTCCAATTGTTTTGAGCGGCTAATGAGATCATCAAACTTATAGTTTCAAGACGAGCAACAGGTGCAAACACTTCGTCGTAGTCGATCCCCTCTCGTTGGCTATATCCCTTAGCCACTAATCTGGCCTTGTATCTTTCCACTTCTCCTTTAGAGTTCTTCTTGGCCTTGTACACCCATTTCACGCCAATAGCTTTATGACCCTTTGGAAGAGTAACGAGTTCCCATGTATCATTCTTTTTGATTGCATGGATCTCTTCGTCCATCGCGTGTCTCCACTTCTCATTTTCCACCGCATCTTCATAGCTTATAGGCTCACTATTTGCTAGGAGACAATATAGTGTTAGATTATCCAAAGGCTGGGTTACCTCATATAGCTCATCAATGCTCTTTGTACGATGTTGAACTCTACTTGACTCTCCTTCTGAAGGTGGTGTTTCTTGTCCTCCACGTGTCGGTGATGATGGTGGTGTAGAAGGTTCTGGAGTTTCTAGTTTCCAAGTTTTCTTCATTCCTTGAGATATCTCCATATGGATAAGGAAGAAAATTATAATTTTCCTCTTCTGTATTCCAATCCCAAGTTGCTTCTTCATCAAACACCACGTCTCTACTTGAGATAACTTTGCGAGTTTGAGGATTGTAAAGCTTGTAACCCTTTGAGCTTGAGTCATATCCTACAAAAATTAGTTTCTCGCTCTTGTCATCGAGTTTTGACCTCTTTTGATCCGGTACATGTGTATACGCCATGCTTCCAAATACTCGTAGATGTGAGATGCCCGGTTTTCTTCCATTCCAGGCTTCAATGGGTGTCTTGTCCCGAACACTCCTTGTGGGAGAGCGGTTTAGTAGATAAACCGCACAATCAACTGCTTCAGCCCAAAACTCCTTAGGCATTCTCTTGCTCTTCAACATGCTTCTAGCCATGTCTAGAATCGTCCGGTTCTTTCTCTACACCACACCATTTTGTTGTGGGGAATACGGAAGCATTAGAGGACGACGAAGTTCGTTTGTCTCACAATACTCCTTGAATTCATTTGATGTGAATTCTCCTCCTCTATCCGATCTTATTGCCTTTATGGTAAGGCCACTTTGATTCTCCACAAAAGCTTTGAACTTCTTGAAAATTCCAAAGACTTCTGTTTTTTCTTTTAGGAAATAAACCCATGTCTTTCGACTAAAATCGTCAATGAATAGAAGAAAATATTTGTTTTTACCGAAAGATAGTGGGTGGATGGGTCCACACATGTCCGTGTGAATAAGTTCTAGAGGTTTCTTCGCTCTACTAGAAGCCTCTAGTGGAAAACTGTTTCGGAAGTGCTTTCCTAGAAGGCATCCCTCACATATTTGATTCGGATGATTAATTGGAGGCAAACCCTTCACCATTCCTTTACTTGATAATAACTTTAAGCCTCCAAAATTCAAGTGCCCGTATCTCATGTGCCAAAGCCAAGAATTATCATTGAAACATGCTTTTAAACATCTTGGAATGTCATGTTGAATATTTAGCAAAAACATCCTATTCATTGACATTGGCACTTGAGCAATCAAACCTCCTCTTTGGTTTCTTATAGAAAGACTATGATTTATCATGTAAATATCATAACCTTTCTCTAAGAGTTGTCCAACACTCAGTATATTGGTCTTCATATTGGGCATATAATACACGCTGGAGATAAATTGATGCCTTCCATTTTTCAAGCGTACGAGGATCTTACCTTTGCCTTTCACCGGGACTTTAGAGGAATCTCCAAAGGTGATACTACCACTTATCGCCTCGTCTAACTCCACGAACATGCTTTTGTCTCCGCACATGTGGTTGCTTGCACCGGTGTCGAGATACCACAAATTCGATCCTCCATTATCTCCACCTTTGCATGCTAGTAACAAAGTATTCTCCACCGATTCGGAATCTTCTTGCGCAAAATTTGCTCTTTCTTGGACATAATTGTTTGACTTCTCGCATTCCGAAGCATAGTGGCCAAATTTATGACAATTATAACATTTAGTTTGAGAGTTGTCATACCTTGGCCTTCTACTTGTGTAGCCTCTCCCACGACCTCTTGTTGAGTGAAAATCTTGACTCCTTTCTTCATTTTGTAAGACTTATAGCCTCCCCGTTTGATATATCCTCGCCCTCGTCCTCGACCACGTACTTGACCACGGCCTCGTTGACTTGTTTGATGAGTCTTTTCACCACTTTCTTCTTCGAAAAAGAGCTTCGCTTGTAAAGCTTGCTCCAAAGGCTCCTTATTCTTCTTGTTAAACCTCTCCTCATGGGCTTGTAATGAACCCATGAGTTCATCAATAGTCATTGATTCTAGATCTTTAAATTCTTCAATAGCTACGACTATATAGTCGAATTTTGAATCTAATGATCTAAGAATTTTCTCAATTACTCTTACATCGCTTAGAGTTTCACCATTCCTTTTTAATTGATTGACAATCGCCAAGACTCTTGTAAAATAATCGAAAATTGATTCGGAGTCTTTCTTATTTAAGGATTCGAACTCACCTCGTAGAGTTTGTAGTCGAACCTTTTTCACCTTATCAACTCCTTTGTGAGAATTCTCCAAGATCTCCCATGCTTTCTTGGCGGTGGTTGCACTTGCAATTTTCTCAAAAACTCCATCATCTACACTTTGTTGGATGATGGAAAGAGCCTTTTGATCATTAGTCTTTAATTGTCTATGCTCCTTGGTGAGAGAACCTTTTTCTTTAGGTTCTTCATAACCTTGCTCCACAATCTCCCATAGGTCTTGTCCACCTAGGAAGGTCTTCATTTGGATGCTCCATCGATCATAATTATCTTGCGAGGCGAGGAAACGTGATGACATTGTTGGCCATCATCTTGTCGAACCAAGCTCTGATACCAATTTGTTGGAAATAGGAGACTTATATATTATGAAAGAGGTATTATGTTTATATAAGAGAGGAGAATTTATGGAAGAGTGCAGAGAATTTTTATAACTTAGAACTTGTATTGATAATTGCTTGCTTACAAATATAGGGGATGACCCCTATTTATACTAGTACATGGAAGATTCTAGAAATCACTCAACTTATCTATAGTCTAGATAATTCTATACATGTATCTTTTATGGATCATTCTAGATTTAGATATTTTATTACAATATTCTAGAGACTTTGACTACTACCACTTACAAGATCTTTCTAGATCTTAGACTACAAATATGGACTACTAGTACAATTATTTTAAGTCCAAAATCAAGTTTATATTTCAACAAAACTAAAGGGCCAGATAGCACCTCAGTGTTTGCACAGATTTGGTGAGGTTGCTTTGAGCTGTTTGCTTGAGGATGGGACCCAGCGACCTTCCATGAACGACGTCGTTGGGGTGTTGGATTTTGTACTGCATCTTCAGGATAGTGCTGTTAATGGAGTGGTGCCTTTGGTTGTGAGTGGTGGGGATTATGAAGACAGTGAGGACATTTTTAGTAGTACCCACAGTAGTATACAACTTTCGGATCATAGTAACAACACTGAATTGAACACCACAAGCTATGGGAGTAAGGAATCTGACAGGTTGATCGTCCCGGAGAATAATGTTTTCTCTGAGATTAATGATCCCAAGGGACGATGAGGTTACTGTTCAAGTTCAGGTTGAGTTTGCTGTTTATGATAAGAAACATAGTTGGAGAATTTTAATTACATATTATTTCAAATTAGATAAATTTATAAATGTTTGGAGATGTCTATGTAAAAATCTACAAGTGCTTAAAGTGCGGAAATATTTAAAAGTGGATATGAATTAGGGAGTTATTTGAAATAAGAATGCTTCTAAAATATATATTTTGGAATCAAGAAAGTTTCAGTTCTTTTCTTTTTTAATTTTCCTTATTTTCAGTAGAGTGATATGAGAGTTAGGATTGTAATAGTTGAGATAAAAATGTTGAGAGATGACAAGGTTTTTTTATGCTGGCATTTTTTTATATATTACCAAATGGGGCACATTTTAATTAAATACCTTCAAGGATGATAAGACATAAATGACATCACGGCTCTGCATATAGAAGTCAAGTTACAATCTTTCACGACTTCTTAATTTTTATTTTATTTTAACTGTTATCATAAAAGTCTAAATTTACACAACTACATACTATATGCTAATAACAAATTATAATAATTCTAACTATGATAGAGAACACAAATATTCGTTAACGAGATACAATTATACTCAAAATCATTATATATAACAAAATTCTTTATCTAAATAATTAATACAAGTACACAATTGTAGATAAAAAAACTCAATAATATTTCTTTTTACTTGGAAGTCTTATAATATCATTTTTAATTAGAAATCATTTTTACATAAAACATATAATATTTTTATTAAAAGTAATTTATTAAATATATTTTTATTACAAGATAATTCTTTTTGCCACTTTCAAATTTTTTCTACTTTATTACCGGATAATTTCAAATTAATTACTTACTAATATCATAAGTTATATCAGCTTTAATTTTTTACAGTAGTAACAATAAAACGTATTTTTATTACAAAAACAAATTTAAATTACTTACTAAATAAACTTTTTCTTAAAGTATTTCACGCAAGTGTATGTCAAAGCCTCAATCATATCATAAATTATAAATAATTTTAATTATGATAGAGACCTCATCAAATATCATTCATTCACCAAGAGACAATGCCACTCAAGACCATAATGAATGAGTAGTTAATATATCTACATACCAAAGACTAAACAATATTTATTTTTACTTTGAAAACTCATTTTTACTTAGTAATCATTTTTACATAAATACATAATAATTATTAAAATAAATTTATTAAGTATATTTGTATTATAATACTTTTAAAATACTCACTCAATAATATCATATATTAAATTATTTTTTATGATAGAGACCAAAAATATCATTAATGAGAGACCACCATGCTCAACACTATTATAGGCTAATCATTATTATGGGTGACATAACTTTGTTTTTGAGAATTTAACATAATAAAATATCAAACAATCAACAATATTTATTTTTAATTTAAAATCTTATAAAATTATTTTTTACTTGGAAATTGTATAAAATAATTGCATGAATAAACTATTTTTTTTAATAATATGTATATTATGTAATTGAAATTTTTATACTATAAATTAATTTAAATGTAATTACTTAATATATTTATTATAAAATAATATTTTCTCTTTGTTTAATATT
>PYAF01003378.1:9107-30814 GCA_007407185.1 Glycine tomentella | reverse complement strand
ATTATAATAATATTAATTTTTTATACAAATACATAATCAATATATTACAATGATATTTATTAAGTTGGAATAAGGTAAGATCATGAATAATAGTTTCAATTTTCAAATAATAGCAAACAATGATTTAAATAGCCTGAAAATTAGGATTTGGTTGAATTATTTTTTTCTCCATTATTCTAATCATTTTTTCATTTTAGAGAATATTTTTCTTTTAATCCATAGAAATTAAATTGTATAAGAAGATTTATAATACTCACACACTTTATTAAAAAACTAAATTAGACCCTAAAATGTTTAGAAAATATAAATATTAAATAAATTATTATGTTTATTTTAATATAAAGATTAAATTTTATAAACAGATATATTTAGAACATGTGTAAAAACAAAAGCGATGCAAGTTTCTTGTTAAAAGTAACAAAAGAATTACACTGAAAGTGACAATATATACAGTATTGGCTAGGCACACGCTCAGATGTAGTGATGGCCTTTAGGCATGTGCTTCCTACACCAGGCAAACTTCTAACACACCCCGTAATAATTTGTGAATTTCCAAAAATAACCCTTGTTTAAAATAATAATACATAATGAAATTAAAATTTCTAATACACCATTCATTCGTGCGTGCGCTTCTTTCTCTCCGTCTGTCGTCTTCTCTTCTCTCTGCAAGGTTGCCATTTTGTTGTTGCGCAGTGGTTGTCGTCTCTGCTGTTGTGGATGGTTGTCGTCATTTGTGGTGGTGGTCACCGACGTATCTGTGGCTGTTTTTCTCCCCGACGAGGAAAGTGACCCTTCGTTTATCGTCGTTTGATATTCGTATATGCTAAGTACGGATTGGCAATCCGTAAGAAATATTGGTGATCCGTAAGGCTGAATTCATACAGATTGATGATCTGTATGCATTTTGGATTGGCAATTCGTAATCCATATGAGGCTTTTGTTTTGAAATCCAAATGTGCTTTACGGATTAGCAATCCGTAGACTCCTTACGAATCATCAATCCGTATGAATCATACGGATTGGCGATCCGTATGAGTCATACGGATTAGCAATCCGTGTGGTCCATAAGGATTGGTGATCCGTACGAAACATACAGATTGGTAATCCGTAAGGCTCATACGGATTGCTAATCTGTATGATTCATACGGATTGATAATCCGTAAGGAGTCTACGGATTGCTAATTCGTTAACCACATATGGATCGCCAATCCGTAAGAATCATACGGATTGATGATCCATATGATTCATACGGATTGGCGATCCGTATGTGCTTCACGGATTAGCAATCCATATGGGTTGTTTTTTTTTTTTTTTGTACTGTGTTTGCCACTGAGCTTGTTTCCCACTGAGGGGATTTTTATATGATGTCGGAAGCATGTTGTGTAATGTTATGGACCCTGATAGTTAGTTTTTCATCCACATGGCCATGGTCTGATCCACACTTGTTAGGTAACTGATTTTGATGATGTCATGAGTAATTTGAAATGTTATGAATGAGTAATTTGAAGTGTTTTATTTAATTGTTAGTCGAAAGCATGTTGTGTTATGTTATGAACCCTGATAGTTAGTTTTTCATCCACATGCCATGGCCATGGTCTGATCCACACTTGTTAGGTGACTGATTGTGATGATGTAATGAGTAATTTGAAATGTTATGAATGAATAATTTGAAGTGTTTTATTCAATTGTAAGTTTTTGATACACATGGCTATGGTCTGATCCACACTTGTCAGGTGACTTATCTGAAAGGTTTGTTTTGATCGATATGGCTATGATTGTAATGTAACTAATTGGTTTTAATGTCAGATTATGGTTAAGACGATAGGATTACGACTGGCTTTGGCAAGAGATGCCACTGAAGAAGAACCCCCTACACGGCGAAGGCCTACAACATCAACATGGAGACAACGCGGGATGACTGGTGTTGTTGAGGACGTGCCTACTGATGTAGCCGTTGATGATGTTGACGTTGTTGCACCTGTTCAGGCTGAGGTCGAGGGAAGCATTTATGCCACTGATGTTGAGGGATTTCCTGGTGGGCCCCATGACACTTCAGTGTTGACTCATTACGCTGAACATATTGCACCTAGGGTTTGGAGGGGAGAGGTACGATTGTATTTAAATATAGTTCAATTTGAGAATTATTTTGGTGTTAGGGTGTGGCTATGTAACTAACCACTAATACAGGAATGGTCCGAGCTTAAGTTGGCATCTTATGGGAGAAAGGTTCATAAATTTGGCAGGCATACGCCCGAGAGTGAAGGCTTGGTCGCAGGTACAGGATTAAGCCCACTGATCACCTGTTCGCTGGATACAGGTGACCGGGGTTTAATCTCGGCATTTGTGGAGAGGTGGCATAAGGAGACTAGCAGTTTCCATTTGCCCATCGGAGAGATGACGATCACGCTGGACGACGTCGCATCTCTATTTCATCTACCAGTCATGGGTGCGTTGCAGACGTATGAGCTTTTGGATGTTGTTGAGGCGATTGCATTACTTGTGGAGTTGCTTGAGGTTACCCCCAATCAGGCTGCCGCAGAGACGAAACAGTGCCATGGAGCTTATGTTCGTCTGTCATGGTTGCGGGATTTGTATGCTGAGAGGTGTGACCAGATGCAGTGGACGGTGGCAGCCAGAGCTTATTTGCTTCATTTGGTTGGTTGCACGATTTTCACTAACAAGAGTGCCACACATATCGGTGTGGTATTCTTGGAGGCATTTCGTGATCTCCACCAATCTGGCGGTTTCAGTTGGGGTGCAGCTGCACTCCAACACATGTACGATAACTTGAACTATGCGTGTCAGCATCACGGTAAACATCTTGCTGGTTAATTGGTTTGCTTCAGGTATTTTTATAATCTAAGTTAATATTTGTTATTTATTTAATGTTTTGGTTGAATTTCAACTGCTTATTTGTGTTTACTTGTTTGGTGACTGCAGTGTTGGGTATATGATCACTTTCCTGCCGTTGCCAACATGATTGCAGATGAGGACTATGTAGAGAGCTAGCCACGGGTCTGCCGCTGGAAGTCGGGGAAGGCGTTACCTGTCAGTACATATCGTAGGTGACTAGATAGGTTGACGACCGACGCTGTGTGTTGGACTCCATACACGGATAACCGTGTGGCCCGTGCCTTTGAAGTTATCAGCCTGTACTCAGGCCATATCTGTTGGGGTCCATACTGTGTCAGGTACCATCCAAAGAGGGTACTCAGACAGTTTGGCTTATTCAAAGCATCCCGTCTCTTCTGAGCTTGCCCACCCCGTCAGATGAAGAGGTGGATGAGAGCTGGCTTCATTTTTCACAGCACCTGACAGTCACCGGAGCCCCTTCCAGTTAGCCCGGGAAGTGTGATGTTGCATATTTGGATTGGTTTTACCAGACATCGCACCCTTTCATGACCCCGCCACAGCCTGGGGAACTCAGAGCTCCTCCTGCCGTGCCAAATCCCGCACCTGATCCACCAGCTAGTATGGCAGAGCCCATGGTTGACCCTGTAGATGATGAGCTTGACATGCCTCAACATGCAGTGGTAAATGAAATTAAAACTTCATTCTAGTATTTAGAAATGTTTAATATTTTAATATTTTATGGCCTTGTGACCTCTTATACAGTTTTTTTAAACTTTTTGCAGGGCGCGTGCCAAACCATTGCAGAGAGGTTGCAACGGTTGATAGATATTCGCATGGTGACTGCTGACATTGATGCATACGACATTATGGATCAATGTATCACATTAGCACGCAGTGTATATGATGATCGGAGAGTGTATGTGCGGTCTAGATGTCCTAGGAATGGACTGCGGCGAGATTGAGTTGTTACATTATTTGTACGGCACTATATAAACATATGTGTTAACATTATTATATTGTTGAAACATTTCATTTCATATATTAACATGGTTTGAACACGGTTTGAACATTATCCACCTGCGTGAGTATTTTCATTAGTCAAATAAAATAATCCATCAGTTATACAATTAAAACTTCCTGCCATTTAGGTGAACACACATGAAAATAGAAAATGAAGTCACAATGTATGCCAGTCTTGAGACCCCCTGTCACACCCCAGATCAACATAAGTTGGTGGCAATGTTGTCAAGCTGGTATACTTCTGCATTTGACTAATGTAACTAGCTGGCCACTCTTTTGCTTCAGGATGACAATGTCTTGACCATAATAAAGCAATTGGTGGCATAGGACAGCCGTCTCGCAATGCAACTTGAACAAAATGATGACAATTACATTTATTGTTAATGACATCTGTTATAATCATGTACACAAATTAAAGCGTTTTGATATTACCTGAACAAAATGGTTTCCATACACATGCCCAATACAAATGACGCGATGTATAGCAGAATCTCTAGGCGGTTGGGTTCTAAGGGGAAAAAAGGTCATACTTTGTTGCTTAGAAAGACTAACAATGACAAGGTTATAACGTGAAGCAATTACATAACTCATGTCAGTGATGTCCATCCATTTATCCTGTGTTACCTGCAATTTAACAATTACATCAGTATCATTAAACGCAAAATTATTATTGACATATGACAAGGAGTAATAAAATACATTTGACAGTGCGTCAACAAGGAGTGACCTCTTTAATTCCTCATATCTTTGTAACCCACCAAACAAAACAATATACTCCTCAGACCATTGTGCAAGTTCCTTTAACAAATGGTTGCATACCACAGCCCACGCGTCTTCACCATAACCAAGTAAAGCCGCAATGGCACGATAGCCATAATTACCGTCAGCTTTAACATCACATACTCCAATAATGTAATTCCTCATGCATGGCAAAAATTGATCTAGCATTAGGATATTACCCATCGGTATAGGTCCTAAACATGTTGATGCGAACTTTTGTTTAGATGAGCAACTGTCATGCTGAGAATATAACGCATCCACATATTCAAAATACGATGGATCCCGCTTTGTTGATCTTTCGTGTTTGGTGACATTTTTCTTTTGAGCCCCTTTAGTCTTGACCTTTTCAGGAGGAGGACACATGGAATTTTGATCAGGATATGCTATTTCTTTGAGTTTAGTCTTTAAAGTTACCTTGCCACACATGTCAAGACTTTCGAATCGCTTAGAAATTGCTTCCATCTCGTCAGTTATCGTCACTTCACAATCATCGACACCTTGGTCAGAGAAATGTAACCTCCTCCAAAACATGTGTACGGTACCTAGTGGTATGCTGGAAAGATTATATTTGGCTAGCTCACATGCATAAGGCAAACCACATGTGCTTCTCAACACACATCCACAACGAGAACTATCAACGCCTGCATAATGAACTCGGTCAAACTCTGCAGCAATTAGATTTAACGCATACCTTGAAACCATGCCGACGAGTCTTTTGTACAATGTCACTTTAAAGGAATGTCCTACGACATGCGTGCTTGTCTCAAAAGAAGTCTTTATTTCATTGTGTTGCAAGGTGATCATGTTGTTCATGACATCCCAAACATTACACAAATCTCCAACGCTATTTTGCAGTAGCCGCTTTAAGGTCCAATGAGCAGACTCAACCCTGCAGTGAAAGGTGCACAAAATATTAATTTGGAAAACATGATGTCGTTGATGTATTGCAAAGGATTTACCTGTTTGTAGTAGTGTTTCCAAGATGCATGACTTTATTGGTCCATGCTGTGACAAATCTTTCTTTGTGGGGAATCAACCATGTGTCTTTAACATATTGAACAAATATTGGCCACGGTGCGCAAGCACACTCAAACTTCATAAGACAGTCTTCATATGCATTTTCAGAAGTACAATCTACAAGACTTCCCCACGCTTCCATGACATAGTCCCATGCATTGTTTTGTCCCACAAGTGTTTTGCACTTAGCCTTGACATTATTGTCAATGTGGAACCGACACAACGAGTTGGTAGTGTCAGGGAAAACCTATTGTATGGCATTCATTAGGGCTACATCTCTGTCTGTGACAATGACTTTAGGAAAACCTCACTCTTTAAATAAAGGCCTCTAAATCATTCAAGCGCCCATACAACATTGTTGATACGTTCACCCTCCAAATACGCAAAAGCAGCTGAAAATGTCATCCTAGTAGGTGTCACACCAACAATGTCTAGCAAAGGGAGTCTATACTTGTTCGTCTTGTATGTGTTGTCAATGAGAAATACCAAATTACATGAATTTATCAACTTCACTGAATCAGGATGTGCCCAGAATATGTCTCGTAGAACATCTTCATCCTTCAGTCTATGCCAATGGATATATGTATCGCGTTCAAGAAGCTTCATCAATTGTTGCATTTCAGTATTGTTGCCTCTAATAGAAGTACGGTACGCATATCTTGCATTGTAGACTTGTTTCATTGTTGTATAACTTTCAGGATTGCGATCTTTTAAACTCAGCATAATATTCTTCGATTTAACTCTTGACTTTGTCATTTCAGCAACAATTACCTTCTCTTCCTCAGTTAAACGACCAACATATGGATGTCCAGTCATTGACTTGGCCAACGATGATTATGTAACCCACATACTAACTTCACCATCCAGCCCTCACCTCCTACGACTGGTTTCCCTCACAACTTAAAAGGACAACCACACTTTCTCGTGCTAGTGGTCATCCGTACTAAATCTTTGTTGAATGCTCTATACTTTCCACTCCTTTCACTAACTATCAAAAGAAATGAGGTTCTTCCCCTCTTTCCAGTTGTTGTGTCCGACCGCATTATCACAGCTACAAATCCAATCTCATATGCAACACTACGAGCCCATTCCAATAACTCCTCACGAAACTTAAACTCCTACAAAAATTGATAATACATATTTAACAGTGGTTAAATATTAAATTTACTAGCTTTTATGAAATATCACATCATACAAATACCTTTGAAGTATTGAATGCATCAGAACAATCAATTGAAGAGTTGTTATTGTCACATAAAAATGGTTCGCCTCCCTTGTCTTCACTCATATTCATTTCTTCAAACATGATATTATCATGCATCCAATTATCGTTATCCATCTTAACAAACAAATTAAAAAATAACCATCATTAAAAAACTAAATGCATAATAATCATATTCACAAAAATATCTTACAAAAAATATTAACTTCACAATATATTTTTAAATGAAAATAGGACAAATACATTAATTAATAATACTTTTAAAATATTCAAAATAAAACACTTTTAAAAAAAATACCCATACAGATTGCCAATCCATAAGAATTATATGGATTGACAATCCATATGAACCTTACGGATCGGCAATCCATAACGGGCATACGGATTGGCAATCCGTAATGGGCATACGGATTGTCAATCCGTATGATCCTTACGGATTGACAATCCGTGAGGCACCAACTATAGTTACTAGGTTGCAGAACTTACCTCCGACGATGCCAGCGGCCAATGGAACCTCCACCAATGCTAACCACGACTTCCACAACCAAACCAACAATGCAAAATGCAGCCAAAAAATGACAACCAAGCGGCAACAACGAACAATCACTTATGTGTCAACACCGAAGAAGCTGGAAGAAAAATCATGAAAAAACTTGCTGGTGTATATTAAAAAGGAAGAAAGGTATTATTGGCATTTGTTGAAAATATTGGGTGTATTAGAAATCCTACTGGTGTAGGAAGTTAAAGCCTCTTTAGGATGTCGCTAGTTTTATACAATAAATCATTACTTTTTTTTTTGTAGTGTAATAAGAAAAGAAATGTTCAAAAATTAAATATCTCCATAACTTATTATTTGAAAGAAAAGCACACGACTAAATGTATGGACACATTCCTTTGCGGGCAGTGTATTAACTATTAAGTCATGGTCTCGAATGTTTTTAGGTACCAACGGTCCCCACCTTATTAACTAGAAAGAAAACTGAAGGAAGCTACTCCAAAGTTATCGCTGCACATCCCAACTTCCATAATGAATGCACAAAAGCTGTCCTAATTAACTGTTTGATTTGACCTATGCCCAATGAATTTAGGGACACGAATGCAATGTCGTGTAGGAGAGCAAATACGGATATGGTGCAACTCCTTTACACCATCTCCAATGTAAACATTTTTAATGAGTTCGTTAAATAACTTTTCGTGGTTTCCATAATATTTTTTTATCCTAGTCATTTTATTTTAAAAAAATTTATTCAATATTTTGTTTTAATAGAATAGATTATAAGAAATTTAAAAACATTCACATATTTATAATTTTTTAATAAAACTTAAAATTTTTCAATTTTTATAAATATAAATTAAAATAAATAAAATAAAATACGTAATAATATAAAATAAAAGTTTACATAATAATAATTAATTAAACACAATAACATCAAAATAAATAAAAAAAACATAGACCTAGAAAAAAAATGATAAATAATTAAGATTATATTTATGTTTACATTTAGCAGATTAAGGTACATTTTAAATTATATATTTGAAAAAATTTATCTTAGAGAAAATAATTATTATTTTTAGAATATTTAAAAAAATTATGAAGGATTTTTTTTTCATATAAAATACTTTGATAAAAAAAGACATTAGATCAATAGTATATCTGTATGTACCAAAATTTGTAGATATAATTTTACTCATTTTAATGATAAATTCATTCAAGTAAGCCTACCATTATATATAACATATATATACCTTGATATCTATTTTCTCATTTTTGAGCTTTCAAGATCAAAATAAAATGACCTCATTCAGCTTATACACTGGCCCAATTAAAAAAAAATAAACTCATCTTTTCTTCTCCACACGCATAGAACCTTCTCCACTTTTCTTTCTCCACTTGTCTTTTCTTTCTCCACACGCATGCCTTTTCTTCTTTTCTCTCTTCTCCTCTCCTTTTCTTTCTTCTTTTTCTCTTCTCCTCTCTTCTTCGTTTTGCTTTCCTCTTTCCTCCCATGCACCAACACCGACGCCCTCCTTCCTCGCTCCAAGACCCCGTTCTCTAGCCACCGTTGACGTCGATGCTGACACCCTCCTTCCATTCAAGGTCGGGGGTACTCTTTAATTTGTTTTGTGTAATATTTATTGTTAGAACTGTTCATCTCCTTGTTTGTTGAATCACTTTGATGTTCTGTGGATTGTGTTGAGAATAACAGTAATAACGATTTTTATGCCAAATTAATTATTTTTTAATGGTAAGAAACAATTCCTTATATAAGGAACGCGCTCCATTTTTTACGAAACCGTTCTGCCACGTCAATGTGCTCCAACGCATAAGAACTCCCAAGAAACGGGTGCTTAAACTAAGAAACCCATTTAGCATCTCCCATTGAAGATTCTCTGACGTAGTTTACTGTATGCAAGTACAACTCGTTTCGCATGATACATAAATTATTTTAAGTGGTTAGATTTTTTTAACATGAAATCTATGGTTTAAAATTTTCTTTTTTCCTTTTTTCTTCCCTTTTCCAATTTTGTCCTAAGAGAACCTCTTTCATTTCCTCCTTCAAAGATCCAGTCACATCCATCACCACCTTCCCTGGCGGCAAACTGTAAAATATAGGAACACTTCACACTTAACCAGGACCTTGGTAAATTAAAAATTTCCTTAAACAAAATCAGAGTTTTCCCCTAGGATCTTTATCACTTTTGAAACCAACAAACTTTATTCAATCTAATGTTCAGCCCAAGGTATCCAATAGCTCAAAACTCAGTTGATAAACAAAGTCACATAACCAAGAAAGACAGAATATATCCAAGATAAAGATAAGAATCAAAACACAAAAGATTTATACTGGTTCACTTCAAACACTATGAAGCTACATCCAGTTTTCTTCCACTCAACACTAGAATGGAGTTCCACTATTGCAATTTTATGTTCTTACAAGTAATTACAAAGTCTCTCTTTATCAACCCTAGATAAAGTTCAGAAATCTAAAACACTATTAGATTCTTAGAGACAACCCCACTGACATCACTACTCAGCACAACCCCTAGAGAAATCCTATCTCTAGTTTACATGCAAGAAACCCAATCACAATAAACAAAGAATTACAACCAAAATCAAAACAAAAGTTACAGAAAGATTAAGGAGAGAAACAACCTGATGATCCAATGATTACAATGCATATGATTGATTGACACAAGTTGAATTAGCAAATTAGATCAGCTTCTATTAATCTTGACAGAAATCTTGCTCTAGATTGACTCACAAACTCATGATCAATGTTGTAGCAGAGCAAGCATGTAAAAACACTTTGAAAACACTTAGAAAGGCTCTTAGAACTGTTATGGCTCAATGGGTATCAGTATACAACGTTTTTTAAAATCAAGCAAGGTGAGTTTCTATTTATAACAGAAAAACGTAACAGAAATAATCGATTAAGACGCGCCAAATAATCGATTATTTTGCTTATGTAATTGATTATTCCAAGACTGTAATCGATTAAAATGCTCATAAGCTTTTCTGGAATTTCTATAACATAGCAAATAATCAATTATCCCGTCTTGTGATCGATTAAACTAGAATATATTAGTTTTTCAAAATACACTAAGTAATCGATTACTGGAAATGGTAATCGATTAAAGTCGGAGCCATAGACTTTCTGATTATACTGTGTAATCGATAACAACCTATGGTAATCGATTATTTAGTACAGAATTTAGAATTTAACCATAACAAGTAATCGATTACAACCTATGGTAATCGATTAAAGCAGGGAGTGGCTATTTTCAGATAAGCCTATGTAATCGATTACAGTATACTGGTAATCGATTATCCCAGCATTTCTGAAAATTCATATTTAAGCATGTAATCGATTACTACTCATAGGTAATTGATTAAAACAGTCAACAAGGCAGTTTCTAAAAAAACCAAAGGTAAAATAATCGATTAATTCGATATGTAATCAATTATAATATTTTTGAAAGCTTTTCCAGAATAATTGAAGAACAAAATAATCGATTAATATGTTATTATAATCGATTAAAACAGCAGGCAAACAATTTTTCCAAAAACCTTTGAAACAAGTATAAAAACTTAACCATTTTATGAAAACCTTGTGATTTTATTAAACCATTTTAAGTTATTTGTGAATTAGAATGAATGCAATGCTTTAGGATCATCAAAATTGTTTTTCTCTTACATTTTATCCAAATTAATCTCCAAGTTGTCCTTTGCATGTTTGAAAGCTCAAAACTTGAAATTTGAATCATCCTTTGCTTATGCTTCAAGCAGCTCCCCCCTGAATTCAACAATCTCCCCTTTTTGGCTTTAAACATGCCAAATCTTTAATTGATTAGCAGTGGATCTTGAGATTAATTCGAGGAATCACCATAGCACTTTATTTAAGCTTTTTCAAACCTGAAAAATTCAATACCTTTGCAAGAACAAGTGTTAAAAGCATCTGAGATTAACTTAGCATTCATTCACACGATATGTTGACTTAATGCGATCATTTTTAACAGTTATCTCCCCTAAATTTCACAAACCATTCAGACTAATATTTAGCCAAAAAAACGTCACAAAAAACAGGGGCAAACAGAGGTATATGCAGAACATTGCTAGAATCAATTTTTCTCCCCCTATTTGGCTTGTTAAAGTAAAAAAAAACAGCAAGGCACAGCGGATATAAACAATTAGAAACATAAAATTCCATTAATAGTAGGGAGAAGATTACAAAATAGAACTAAAAAGCATAAAAAATGTTCTTGAAAATAATGTTCTTGAAAGCTTTTCTAGAATAATTGATGAACAAAATAATCGATTAATATGTTATTATAATCGATTAAAACAGCAGGTAAACAATTTTTCCAAAAACCTTTGAAACAAGTATAAAAACTTAACCATTTTATGAAAGCCTTGCGATTTTATTAAACCATTTTAAGTTATTTGTGAATTAGAATGAATGCAATGCTTTAGGATCATCAGAATTGCTTTTCTCTTACATTTTATTCAAATTAATGTCCAAGTTGTCCTTTGCATGTTTGAAAGTTCAAAACTTGAAATTTGAATCATCCTTTGCTTATGCTTCAAGCAGCTCCCCCTGAATTCAACACAAACCACCTAGCATCTTTCTTCTCACTGCCCTCCCACACATTTCCGTCGACCATCATCTCACAAATCTAAAGAAGCCCTATCGCAGATCTAATTTTGTCCTTCTTTGTCTTTCACTTCTCTGTTACGTTTCTCCATTGTTTGTAGAGGAGAGTGTGGTTGCAAGCACAACTGACACAATGGAGCCATAGGAACCATCACACCGAAAGCAAAGTCTTTTTCCCTTCCTTCCTTTGTTTTCTTCTTTCCCCTCACTTTCTCCTTTCCTCTTGTTCTCTTCCTTACCTCCTTTTCCAAACAACGTTGATGTTGTAACCTAAAGCAATGTTTTTTTATATTGGTGATTTGCTGAAATCACAATCCGCAGAGGCCACAGTTGCCGATTAGAATGGCGAGGATGTTGCCGGCTAGTCGTTGATAGTGGCTTCCCGAGAGCGATGGGTTTCAGATTTGAAGCTTCCTTTGTTTTATTTTTCGATTTTTGATTCAACTTTGTCTTGACTTGGTTTCGTGTATTTTTATTGATGTATTGATTTCTTAGATCTGGATGATGTACACCTTTTATAGAATTGAAACCAGAGATTTGTGTTTAATCAATGTATTGAATGAAATTGTTATTTTCGTTTTGCTTTCTCAATATTTTATAGATCTATAATTTGTTGTAATCTAGTATCCTTCTCTATATTCAGATTTATTTGGGGGTGGCTGATGTGTTGCAGACACATCTTAGTTTTAGGCTAGTTTTAGGATATAATTTAGTTAAATATTTAGGAAAATAGAATAAGAATAGTTAGTTTATCATTTTATTTGTTTTAAATTCAATTCATTACCATTTGAGGAATTTCAGGTTAAAAAAGAGGAAGTTCAAGGCAAAAGGAGAAGAAAACAAGATTTCAAGTCTACGCGGATCGCGCCATATGATGAACCGAAGGCCCCAGTTTCGAATAACTCACGCGGATAGCGTGGGAGTTCACGCGACTAGCGTGACAAGGCCACAAGCACCGCGCCATTAGCGCCAAGCCCACGCGATCAGCGCCACAGAGCTCAGCATCAGACCCTCAGCTCCAAGACTCCACGCCGATAGCGTGGAAGTCCACGCGATCAGCACCAACCATTCGAACAGACCGCGCGGTTAGCGCGGGAATCCGCGTGGATCGCGCCACAGAGATTCTGTTTCCTTAATTAATTTATCTGTTTCGAAATTTGGCACTGTTTTAGGCTTTATTACAGTAATTAAATCATTCTATAAATACAAGGCCTTTGGGAACTGAAGAGATATTAGGAGACCACCTATCAACCATATTCCATCCTTTTAAACCTCTGGAATTCAAGAATCAAGGCTAGGGTTTCAGCAGAACTATGTTTTATTCAACAACTTTGATGTTCTTGAGGCCTATGGCAGGCTAAATCTTGTATTGTGGGAAAGCCATGAACTGATGTGAACTCCTCTGTAATTTGACTGGTATTGAATAATAATGTTTTGATTGTTTTATTCTATTCTATTCTTATTTTCTATTCTTATTTGGAACTGATCACTTCAATTAAGTATCTAGGGTTAGGATTCGTAATGGGGACATTGGGGTTCTAATTTCTGACCTGTTTAGAGTAACAGTTGTTCATCACCTAGGGATAGGGATGTGTGGCTGTAGAAATTATGATATGGTCTTTTAAATGCTTAAACTGATAGATTTCACTAAGGAATTAGGTTTTCAATTCAGGTTAAAGGGTTAATTCACTAAGGGATTAACTAATCTAGAAAATACTTATTTTCTAAACAATCATAACAAGAAACCCTTATGATATATTCTCTAAATGCTTAGTTTGACAGGATTGCTAAGGGATTAGGATTCTCGATCGAATTAAAGGGATAAGTCGCTAATAATTTAGGATTTACGAGATTAGGAGAGATTTATCATTTGTGTAAATTAAACTAATAAACCAGTCAAGTGAAAGAGGTAGGAATCAAAGGGGATTGCGCCTGACCACAATTGCTCTTCCATTGGTATCTTCTTGATTTAATTTACTGCTTATTTAATTTCTGTTTTTACTCAACAACCAATCAATCAACAACAACTTTCTTCAACATTTTCTGTTTTACTTTCAATCACATTGGCTTAATATTACTGTGAATTCACCCCAATCCCTGTGGAGAACGATACTCACTTACCTATTTTATTACTTGAAACGATCGGTGCACTTGCCGTAGTGTGCGTATAATCGCAACAGTGGTGGTGCATGGTGCACCGTCGCCATGGTCAGTTGGTCACGATTTGTTGTGGTGGGATAAGGAAGAAGGGGTAAAATATAAAAAAAAGGGAGGAGAAGGGATGGCTGTAAGAAATCACTTCCCGAAGCGGAGTGCAGTGATCGGAGTAAAAGAGAAGGGAACACAAAAAAAGAAACAAAACTAATTTTGACGGTATGATGAAGTGTTTGTCTTCGGCGATGGTGGAGACGGCGGAGCCTTTGATGCAATGGGAGTAGAGAATGAAGGGAAGAAAAAGAGAGAAGAGAAAGAAGAGAAAAATTAAAGGGTAAATCGAGAAAGAAATAATAAAAAGAGAGAAAGAAAAGAATCATAGCCATCAAAGTAATAAATGATATATCTAATGACTATCTTTTCATTTAGTTTTCCTTTCACATGTGTGTAACAAGTTTTACTTGGACAACTTAGACTCCGTCCCTCTTTCTCGCTAAATGGAGAAAGCCAATGGCTAAGGTGAAGATTTCAAATAGGGCATCATCTGTAGAAATTGACTATGAACCGTTAGATATATTAAATAAATTAATAGATGGATGAGATCATTTACCTGCTACCGTTTGCTATCGGTTAGTGTAATTTTATAGATTTTGCATTGTAGTCCTTGTGTAAAATGAACATTTAAGATGTATTTGCAAATCATTCACTTAGAATTTGGAAAAGTCCAAAACCTAGCAGATGCGAGAACACCGGTGAGATGAAAATCTTTGGCATTTTGCGATTGAGGCTTGCAAGGACTCACCTCTTCTCCTTCCCTGCTTTCCCTATTGGTTTTACATTCTCAAATTGTGTTTTGGTGTCAAATTTGAGTTTTCCACTAAAGACATTGTGACGCCGCCAACCAGTGCCTTCCAATCACAAGGAGGCAATAGAACCCCTAACAAGCAACAACGATAGCACACCTAAGAGGCTCTATTAGGATTTCACCTATTGAGTTATTCCCAATACACCCTCTCACGCCCAACACTTTAGGGCTTGGTGCTTGGATAATATGGTGAGTGGCCCGTTAATGGATCTAGAATAGGCTCTGATACCATCTTAGAATGTGGATTTGGACCTAACTCAACCCCAAAAGCTAGCTCATAGTGTGAGGATTGTTCTCCACTTATATACTCTGACTTGGCACTATCTCTAGCCGATGTGGGACTTGGGTTATTCCCAATAGAGATCAATGAAACCTGTTACTAATATGTATCAATTTTTTGATACTATTTTTGGTTATTCTACATTTCATTTTTTTTCTATCACTAACTGAGAACTGGTGTTCCTTTTCAGGACAAATAGTTTACAAAAATATAAAGATAGGCCAACCAATATGTGGCTAGAGGTCTGGTTAGAACAGAAGAAAGCAAACAGAGAGCATTGATGCTTCGGATTATAGTAAGATCATTGCATTGAGCACCACAAGCGAGCGAGACCATAATTATGGGAGCAAGGAATCTATCGGCCTTCATAGATTGACTGTCAATAATGATTTTTTCATATGCACATGTCAGAATTTAAACCTCACCAAGTGCTTAAGGAGTCCAAAGTCCAAACTCTAATCACTTGAACTAATCATTATTGATAAAAAAATTATGATAAATGTGATTTTATAGAGTGAAATGGAGAGAGTAATAGAACACTAGAACTATAGGAAGCTACCGTTATTCTGTTAATTAATTGAAAACTGTAGGAAGCAAATTACAGTTATCTATGTGGCTATGCCCACACTACTACACGAATAGGCTTTAACGACAGGCATTCGACATCGGTTATTAATGACCCGTCGTAGTTGACAATGCGGTGGCATTTTTGTAATAATGTCCAATGTGCAACGACGGTTCTTTGGCAACCCGTAGTTGTAGGTGATAAAGACGACGGTTATGTGGGAACCGCCTTAGTAATTTGTGATTCAAAAACGGGTTTTTTCGTTAAACTGTCGTTGTCCTTTTAATGATTTTATATTTCATTTTTAATCCAGGCCTTTTCATTACTACACCCTATGCTAAAGTGCCCCCAAACGAAACCCTAAAACTTGCATTTCTCCTTCTCCTTCTCACTTTCGCCTGTAAACCCGTTTCCGCCATCGACTTGACGCTCGCGCCGTCGTCTTCGTTTGCCATCTTCAGGTAATTTCTCAGACCATGAGTGTCCTGCAGCTGGGTCTAGTAAGGTATGAAAGATGTCGTGTGAGTATATTAACCTCTAGTGTTCCAATGAAGAGTATTAAACTGAAGAAAATGTTCTTCCTGTGGGTCTAAGTTCCAGTCATAAGGTGTAATAGGCATGCAATGCATAGTGAATGGGCCTCCTGCTTCTGCCACTACACCTATGGCTAATAGTCTAGGCGGTGATGCATGCAATTGCTCCCACAAAGGGTTTCGAAGATGTATGTTGTTATATCATCTGTTTTTGCTTTCTTCTGTTGAAAAATTCCCCCCTTTATTGTAGATCTCAAGTTCTGTGTTTTTGGTGGATACTAAGGTCTTGTTTGTTTACTGTTTCCAAAACAGTTTTCAATTTTATAAAATTTGCTAGCATATTTGAGTCTAGTTGTCTCTTGACCACATTTTTGTTATCTAAAAGTTTGTCCTTGAGTAGTTGAAATAAAAACACTGGAAGATAACATAAAAAGAGGATGAGAAGCATTTTCCAGTTGTTTCTGGTTTATAAAGTGTTTAGAAACAATTTTCAATACTTTTAATAGAATTTGGATGAGAAATTGATTGTTGAGTGGTGTGAAATTGATTAAAAAAACAGTATTTAAAAAAATAAAAAGGTGACAGAATCTAACACGTCCTAAATCTCCTAATAACTCTGTATTTTATAAAGTGCTCACAAGGTATTTGTGCATATTCCTCTTTGAACACAAATTTCAGTATGTTGAGTTTGGGTTTCGGCTGTCTACTATGCTTGCAAGGTGTTTGACATTATTCCCTAGCCTCGTCATTTGCTCTGTTAACCCTTTATTGTGCAGTTCCATTATCCATTCCTTCTATTCATGTGTTGCGTGTATGTCTAGGTGTGCATTGTTAAATTAGTTAACCCTTTAAGTTGATGGAATTCTAATATATGTGTGTTTTGGCTCTGTTTGCCTGGTTCATTTGCATCCTCGTTAGAGTAAGTTTGTTCAGGCTGCAGCCAAACAATTGGTATGCATGTGTCTGTGCAATATGAATACTCACTGTTTGAATGTTTATCAATCTGTCATTCTAGCATGCATCACTGCATATGGTACATTGGGTTGTTAAATGGCTTATTTAAATACTTCACTGTATTAGTTGGGTAGTTTAAAACTCAATTGTTCCCAAAGCATTTTCATTTTAGTGTGATTTATAGCAAATTTTATGATACTATGTTCAAAGGTTATATTGCTTGGGGTGATTTTGGGTCAGATATTGGACAAGTACCAAATAGTTGGTCTATGCTTAGTGTATGGAATAGTGGGGAGATATTCAAGTTAAGGTTACGGAAAGCACCTTTTTCTTGCTTGGTATGCACCAACAGTTGGTGGTTGATTGATAAGATTTTCCCATGTTTGAAATTGCCAACAATGCCTGATTTCTTCAACCCATTTGGGTTCTATTTCATGTATGGGGTGCAAGGAATAACACCTTGTGCAGTTTCAATGTGCTGCTACTTGCAATTTAGTGTAGATGTTCCGATTGGGAGTTAACATGTGGTTTCTTCTTTGGTTGTAGGTACCTTAAGCACTTGGGCTATGACATTACATATGTGCGGGATTTCACTGATGATGATGACAAGGTAATTAATTTCTAAGCTGTTGGTGTGGTGATTGCACATTTATCCTTTTTTGTTTTTAAAATCATTTGCATCCTTCTTTGTTGACATTATTCTAGTTGCATGTGTTTAATCCTTTCAATATCATGTCCATATTTGGACCTGTGAAATAAAAAAAAAATATGAAACTGTAATTAGGGTCTTCATAGACCTTCAACTTCATAGACATTCCTTTTATGTGTTTTTTTGTCTTTTGGTTTGGATTAACCTTGCTTGACAGGTTGGTGAGTGTATATGGACACACATTCATGGCTGTTTACTAATAACACAAAGAATGTCCAAGCAAAATTAACAAGTTTGATAGCAAAAGCCTTGGATCATAATGGCAAACTATCTAGCTAGCACCGACATATATTAGTTTTGGTCCCTTTGATAATTATCTTATAACAATAACAAAAAGAGATGGGGTTGGAGTCTAGTGCATAGTTATCTATAATCACAACTAGCTATCTAAGTCTTCATCTAGTTGAAACATATCAAATGTGGGTTTTAGAGCACTGAATGTCAGACCAAGCATACACTAGCATGGTTGCCTAAAATAGATAGCGTGGGTACCTATCTTTGAATGATACAGTATAATTATTTTAATCTTCTGTGCAACATGTTTGAAGACATAAACCTTTAAAAGTGCAAACTTATAATTTGAATTTAAGGATGTTCTAGTAGCTCTTTACTGCTGCATTGATTTATGTTATTTGGTTTTATTTCCTGCTCTATATGTTCTGTACTTATGTTCATTGGATGACATAAGTCATATTTTAAATCATGTGAACTTGTTGTGCTTATAACAATTTGTCTTTTTGATCATAGCTTCAAGAAATTACTGTTTCTTCATACTGTAGTATATACAAGTCTAGCAAGAACCTTAAATGTTACATCTTTTACGGATATGCTCCTACAATCTTCAATTTAACAATTGTGGTCTAGATTGAACATTAATCTTATGGTCCTATATGAACAGCTAATTAACTAAATTAGAGCATTTGATGGTAGTAGGTCTTAAAACTTCGTACACTTATTTTGGGCCTAATTTTAGTAACATGTTCTGAGTCCCTTGTAAGTTAAAGGTGTCGTCAGGGTTTTAGTTTGTTTGATTAAAGGGGTTGATTGTTTAGGAATAGACCTCCTATTGGGAGAGATTGAGAGCATGCATAAGGCAGCCATAGGGCATCATAACCCTGTTAGTTAGTTGTATGAAGGGGTTGATTGTAAAAAGTGGCAGTGATTACTTAGTTGCTACAAAGTAAATATGGAATGGTAGGAACTGTTGAAGGGCATACAGATTGTAATTTGGGAACTTGTGAGTGAGTTGGGTGACTCAAACTACTTGGCAGCCTAGTGTAATCGTTCTTAAGTCTGGTTCACATTGGGTCTTGGGGATTAGGGATAAAATCATTCTTGCTTTCCATTTTGGTACTAGTTTCTATCATTGATGCAATTCAAATATGGCTGAGGCTGGGATACCTGCATGGCCTTGGAGTGTAATTTTATAATTCCTTTTTGGGGCTCTTCTGGACTATGAGGAAAAACATGTCATGTAGCGGACGGTCCATTTCAGGATAAGGAGTTCTTCCTCAATCTTTAGTTTGGCTTGGTGTTTGTGTTTCTTGTACTTGTTCTGATTCTCGTTCGCAAATTCATAGATCCTGATTTAAGATTTTCTTTTATTGAGTGGCATTATGTATTTCATTGTTGCATACTCATATTGCTATATATTTCCTTTCATATTGCTAAATTTTGCATTGCTATAAAGGTATTAGACTCATTTTGGATTTTTTATTCTTTTAAAGAGAAAAAAAAAAAACATTTTCATCAACCAACTCATGTTAGTTCAGAATTTGTGATTAATTAACCCATTCTTGTGTGCTAGACAAATCGAATCCAATTGGGTACTTCATAATTAGTTTTTGTAGATTTCCTTAAGGTAAGAAAACATTACAGATAATAGGAATATCCTAACATAAGATTTCTCAATGGGTAGAATGCAAAACTATTTCCGTTGAGCCTAAATTGTTAATAGAGTTTGTCTTTAGTAGAAAGCTTTTGAAATAAAGATCTTCTAATGAGCTTTAGCAATGTTAGTCACTTTACTTCCCTTTGTCCTTGCAGTTATTTATTTGTTTGTATAATCATGGTTGGAACTGTTTTTGCTCCATGGTTCATGCTGTGATTGGAGTAATTACACAATGTTGATGTTGGTGAAGGATTTAAAAGTGCCACCAGACCTGGCATTTAATGTTGCTAATTTGAAGTAACTGCAAATTCTTGGACAAAATTTCACATTACTCTGTAGTCTGAATAGACACGAAATAAGATTTGTTTGTTATCATATAATGGATTAGATGGGACTGGGAAAATGGAGATAGAGATTAGAACCAATAAAACATTTTTAAACCAGGATTACGAAAAGACAACTGTATTGCATTCATGTTAATCATTTTCTGCTTCTATCAAGCCTTTCTTTCCATGATACTTTGTTTTTTTTTTTTTATGGTTAAAGTTTAAACTGATAAAGTCAAAGTATAGTAGATTAATTAGTTTCTCAGGATAAAGGACTAGCATGCGAACAAATTTTGCAACATTTTCCAAAGTAATTGTATTGTACCTGGTTGTATACTGCAATGATTATGGTGATGCACAGATCTTATCTTACTTATCGTCTGTTTAAGAAAAAGTAGGATTACTTTTCTGATGCCTACAAGATCCTCCACAAGGAGGCCCAAGGGAGGGGGAAAGAGGGTTGTTGTATCAGGTTTGAACCTTTCACCCTAAGTACATCAGAAACACCATATGCCACTAAGCCAAAGGCTCTGGGTAGTGAAGGCAATATAAATCCATTTTTTGTTGTCCAGTTTATGTTTTGGGTTTCAAGATCCTTTATAAAGCACTGACAAAATGTCTTAAATTAATGTTTCTCAGCATACTATCTTTTGCAACCCTAGGTAACATCTGTTCTGCAGCTGTGGTTGGTAAGAAGTTGTGATTATGTTGAGCCGATAGTTAATGAAGTTACAGACCTTGTAAAGCCATAATCCTTTATGAGTTAATTACACTTATGAACCTCAAGAGTGGCTAATGTATCAAAATTGTGTAAATTATTTCTTTGATTTTTTTAGCACATTTCCTTAAGAACCCCATTGTTTGTTTTCGGTTTTACAAGAAATGCTACAGTTTATCTTTTTTTTTTTATCTTTTTCGGTTATTAGCAGCAACCATTGAGTTTTTGGTTCTGATGGGGTTTTGGGGGAACTTGTTTTTTTGTTTGCAGATAGGGGCTCAAAGCAGTTGGGTCGACCCAAATCCCAGATTGGTGGAGGGTAGGACGCCAAGAATCTAAGGGTCAAGGTATTTGTGTGCTGAGTTCTTGGATTGCTGACATTTTGCTAAATTCTTTGATTTTTTTTATAAGAATTAAGAAGAAAAAATAGCTTTTATCCTATAGGGTGTTATACATTTACATTTATATTTTTTTTTTCTAAATTTTTGGATTTGTTGTTGAGTGACGAAGTGGATATTAGGATAGGGAAGCTGGGGAGATTTCTGTTTATTTATTGTTGCAAATGATTAGTTTCCATGTGCTGACTTCTTTCAGTCATCTCCTTCACTTAGTCACCCTTCTTCATCCCCTACTAGTTTTATTTCCCCTCAATTCCTATCATTGCTAC
>PYAF01003377.1:0-10376 GCA_007407185.1 Glycine tomentella | reverse complement strand
AATTGTTTACTGTTTTCTTTAAATTCTGTTTTAATACAATCACTCATCCAAACAACTTTCAATTTTAATTGTTTTTGTTTTCAATCACAATCAATTCATTATTATTGTAGAATTAATCCAATCCCTGTGGAGACGATACTCAACTTACCTAACTTTATTACTTGTAAACGATCGGTGCACTTGCCGTAATCGCACAACAGTATACCCGTTTCATCAAAGGCCATGTTACAACTCTTCACCGCCCAATAAGCACGATGCTCAATCTCCACTGGAAGGTGGCATGCCTTACTGAAAACCATCCTATAAGGATTATTCTGTTATTCGTTCAATCTGGAAAAACCTTTAGTAACAAATTAATCGACTACCTATCCGATTAATTGATTATTTGACCTTTTATTGAAAATAAACTGCTTTGTTAAAAGTTTTAATCGATTACTTAGTGTAATCGATTACATAGTTGATGATTATTTAAGCCTTGCTGTGATACTCGATTACCATTATAGTAATTTCGTGGCCTATATAATTTGCCAAAACTGAATGTAAGTAACTTTTGGTTGATTAATACAATTTCTGAAAATTGTTGTGAGAGTTTCTTTCTTGTTCTTGTTTAAGAACTTCTGAGTCTTATCAATGGCTTCCCAATGCTATTGTGATGATTCTTCCTAGGCTTATTGGAAATCCTTTTCCATGGTGCCATTCATTGTATTCACCTTCATCCCTATCCTTTTTGCATCTTCCATTTTTCTGCAACTTAAAACTCTGAAAAATAGCCCCAATTCAATGAGTGATGGAACGTATGAGTTCTTGAGGTTTGCTTGAGGATTGAGTTCTATTGCAAGGTAGAATTCTTAACAGCTATGGGTTTAGCTGTATCTCATGAATAGATGTCTCAAATGAAGTAGTGGACCACACAAACTCAAGCAACAGTCTCATCAAAGACAAGCATTTCAACAAGCTAGGAATGATCAAGACACCACAAGGATGGCAGATGGCTGGCCAGCAAGCTGCACCTGAACCTCCTGTTGCTGCTGGTGTTGGAGTAGATGCTGAAGAAGATGAGGAAATGGACCCTGCTCAACCCCTCTACACCCAATTTGAGTCACTCATGCTTCAAAAAATGGATGGCCTAATCACTATGCATCATGATTTTAGGGCTGAAACTAGTTCAGCTTTATAAGACATTAAGGCTAGGCTAGACAACATAGAAGCTACTGTTATGTTTGAAGGGTCTGAGACATTTTAGCCTTTGTAGTTTTTCTGTTTCTTCTGTTTTTATGCTTTCATGTTTTAATTTTATTTGCAAGAATTGTAATGGTTCTCTTACTTATAAATATATCCATTTATGTTTCTCCTGTTCAATATCCGTTGTGCTTTACATGTTTTTGACTTTGATAAGCCAAATAGGGGGAGAAATGATTGATTTGGTTCATGCTCTGCAGTACAATTTTTGAAAATTTTTGTGAGAGTTTCTCTCTTGTTCTTGTTCAAGAACTTCTGAGTCTTATCAATGGCTTCCCAATGCTATTGTGGTGATTCTTCCTAGGCTTATTGGAAATCCTTTTCCATGGTGCCATTCATTGTATTCACCTTCATCCCTATCCTTCTTCCATCTTCCACTTTTCTGCAACTTAAAACTCTGAAAAACAGCCCCAATTCAATGAGTGCTGGAACTTATGAGTTCTTGAGGTCTGTTGAGGATTGGGTTCTATTGTAAGGTAGATTTGGGAAAACTTAACAACTATGGGTTCAGCTGTATCTCATCATGTGGTATCTAGAGCCTAATCCTTGTAGAATTCTTCTTCAAGTTCAATTTTAGATTTCTTCAAAGGTAAAATTCTGCATTAAAACCCAAAAACGAAAATCCATTTTAATTCCTCGTTTCTTGTTGTTTTCCTTGATTCTTGTTGTGTGTTCAGCTATAAAACCTTAGTGTTTTCTTCAAGTTCTATGTGATTTCTTGTTCTTATGTTCTTCATGTTCTTCATTTGTTCTTGATATTTTTTCTGATTTTCTAGCCTTGATTCTTGTAAACTGGTGTCAGTGTTGTTTGTGTGTTGTATATAACCACTTGTTTTGATTCTACTCTCATGCCTAAACTGAATTGAGTTATTAGAAGCAAATTTTATAGTTGTTATACATCATATTTTAGTGATTCATTGAATTTCTTTAGGAATTTTTGAACTTGTTCAAAAGAAAAACAAAAGCTAAAAATAATTGTGAAAGAAACAATCCAAAAGCAAAAGAAAAATATAGCAAGTAGTATCAAATTGGTATAGCGAAAGACATTATTGATTAGTGGCTGGAAAAAGTGAAGGAAAAAACAGAATTTAGAAGCAAAGTTACAAAATTACAAGTTCCAAAATTTCCTTCGAAACACAAAATCAAGTGAACTTGTATAACATGCAAATTTGATGAAATTTGACTTCTAGCAATTGAATTTATTTTGGCATATCCTCCTTGTGTAGTTTGGTACAACCATAGTATTCCTTGAGTTGTTTCATTAAAATCCAATTTGAGTTGTGCTTTTCTAAATTTTGCTTTGTGGCTTGTCTCTTAAAATTTCCAAGGTTTTGTCTTAGAGTTTTCTTGCTCTTAGACTCTTGAGTCTAGCCTAGAATCATTTCCTATTTCACTATAGTAAAGAAGCTTGATTTGATTAGAAGTTTTTGCTTAAGAACTACAGAGAGGAATAAGAGTGAAAAAAGGCAAGAGAGAAATTATAGAAAAAGCTTAGAAAGTGTGTAAACATGAGTGAAAGTGATAAACACTTAGAGAGGGGTGAAAATTTCTTTATATACTTGTGTTTTGCTAACCATTTTCTTTGAAGGATGAGTTCAAGTGGAGGAGAAGCTTTGTCACCTAGGACCTCTAGGTTGATGAAAGCCATGACAAAACATAAAAGATTTGAAAACTGAAATAGATGCCAAAATTGAAGGAATGTAAAGAAGGAGTCATCCAAGAGAAAGTGTGGATGGAGAGGCTCATAATAGTAGAAGGTTGAGTGAGTATGCTTCTTCTTATGGAGGAAACTATTATGATGAGAGGAGTGAGAGGGAAGATTGAAGATAAAATAATAATAGAAGAGAAAATCATAGGAGACACAATTCTAGGAGGCAAAATAGAGATGATGAAGATTGGAAGGTGAGAAGAGAATAGAGAGATGAGAGGAATGGAGGATTGAATAGAGTGAAAATAAAAATTCCAAAATTCCTTAGCAATAATGATCCGGAAGAATGTTTTGAGTGGGAGGTGAAAGTAGAGCAAATTTTCTTATGCCAACATTTTGAGGAAGAAAAGAAAGTTACTCTAGCAACTCTAGAATTTGGTAGCTATGCTTTGATATGGTGGAACCAAAATCAAATGGATATAGTGAGAGGGAGGAGACAAAGAGTAAATTCTTGGGATGACTTGAAGACATGCTTGAGAGGAAGATTATCCCAACTTATTATGCAAGAGAAGTCCATAATAAGCCCCACAGACATTTCCAAGGTAATAAGAGTGTTGATGAATATTATAAGGAAATGGAATTGATGATGATAAGGGCTGAAATTGTGGAAGTTCAAGAAGCAACAATGGCTAGGTTCCTTCATGGCTTGAATAGAGAAATTCAAGGTGTGATGGAGCTACATTCATATGCCACAATTGGGGAGCTAGTCCACAAAGCTTAAAGGGTGGAACAACAACTAAAGAGGAGAAAAGCTTCCAAATTCTCCAAAGGAGCTGCAACTTCCAGCTGGAAGGACAAGCTAAAAAGAGAGGTTTCTCCTAAGAAAAATAAAGAAGTTAAAGTGGAGAGCCTAAGAAAAAAATGGTGGATCCAACTCTAAAAAGATCAAGCAATATCAAGTGTTTTAAATATCTTGGTAAAGGACACATTGCTTCTCAATGTCCTAACAAGAGGACTATGATTTTGCTTGAGGATGGAAGCATAAGGAGTGAGTCTTCAAGTGAAGAAGAAAAGGAACTCACATTAGTGGAGGCCGAAGAGGGTGATCTCTTGATGGTAAGGAGAATGTTGAGTAATTTTTGCGTAGAAAAATAGGAGACTCAAAGAGAAAATATTTTTCACACAAGGTGCTTGGTTAAAGATAAAGTTTGCTAACTTATCATTGATGGTGGGATCTGCTCCAATGTGGCTAGTACAAGACTTGTGGAGAAATTACACTTGCCAACCATAAAGCATCCAAAGCCATACAAGCTACAATGGCTTAGTGAAAGTGGAGAAGTAGTGGTAAATTCTCAAGTGCTCATTCCTTTTTCTATTAATGCTTATCATGATAATGTTCTTTGTTATATTGTTCCTATGGAGGCTGGTCATATCCTTCTTGGTAGACCATGGCAATATGATAGAAAAGTGATACACAATGGCATGAAAAATACTTTTGAGTTTGATCACCTAGGCAAGAAAATTATTTTGAGGCCTTTGACTCCTAGACAAGTGTGAGGATCAAATAAAAGAAAGGAAAAAGAAAATGATAACAAAAAAATTCATGAGATTAAAGAGAGCATGCTTTTGAGTGAAAAGCAAATTAAGAGAGTGTTATTAACACAAAAACCACTTTATTATATGCTTCCTAACTCTCTTTGTTTACATGTTGAAAAGGAAGGTGAAAATTTGCCTAAAACTATGCAATCATTTTTTGGAAGAGTATCAAGATGTTTTTCCAAAAGAAGTGCCTAATGGCTTGCCTCCTTTGAGAGGCATAGAGCATCAAGTTGACTTGATTCCAGGTTGTGCACTCCCTAATAGGCCAGCTTATAAGACTTTACCAATGGAAGCAAAAGAGATACAAGCACAAGTAGAGAAGCTACTTGAAAAAGGGTGGATCTGTGAGAGAATGAGCCCTTGTGCTATGCCAATTATTGTTGTGCCTAAGAAGGAGGGAACTTGGAGAATGTGTACGGATTGTAGGGCAATCAACAACATCACCCTAAGGTATAGGCATCCCATCCCTAGACTTAATGATCTCTTAGATGAATTGCATGGTGCTACTATTTTCTCTAAAATTGATCTTAAGAGTGGTTATCATCAAATAAGGATGAGGGAAGGGGATGAATGGAAAACGACTTTCAAAACAAAATTTGAGCTTTATGAATGGTTAGTTATGCCTTTTGGTTTGACTAATGCACCTAGTACTTTTATGAGACTTATGAATCATGTTCTTAGACACTTTATAGGAAAATTCGTGGTTGTGTACTTTAATGATATTCTTGTTTATAGTGCCAATTTAAATGATCATTTAATGCATGTTAAGAGTGTCTTGGAGGTGCTTAGAAATGAAACCATGTATGGAGCAATTGATAAATGTTCTTTTTGCACTTCACAAGTTGTATTTCTAGGTTTTGTAGTAGGTGCCCAAGGAGTCCAAGTGGATCAAGAGAAAGTGAAAGCCATCATGGAGTGGCCAACTCCTACAAGTGTGAAAGATGTTAGAAGTTTCCATGGTTTAGC
This sequence comes from Glycine tomentella, assembly GCA_007407185.1. Taxonomy (NCBI): domain Eukaryota; kingdom Viridiplantae; phylum Streptophyta; class Magnoliopsida; order Fabales; family Fabaceae; genus Glycine; species Glycine tomentella. Next base: position 4,924 of record PYAF01003377.1, on the reverse strand, counting down.
TAGTTTTTATAAGAGATTTGTGAAGGATTTTAGTACCATTGCTTCTCCTTTGAATGAATTAAAGATGATACAATCCTAAAACCAAGGCAAGTGAAGGAAGACTTGGAATTACACATGGAGGCACTTCCTTTGGTGATTAAAGGGCCAATGACAAGGGCTAGGGCTCAAACACTCCAAGATCATATACAATCTAGCTTATATCTCTTGGAGAACTGTGAATAAGGCTACAAAATGTTGAGCTTATCTATTGTAATCGATTACGAGTAGCTTGTAATCGATTAAATACATTTGTATAAATGTTAGATTTGTAAATAGCTCTGTTGTAATCGATTATTCCGTCTTGTAATCCATTACATGGAAGTGGGAGTTCCTGTGATAATCGATTATTTCGTTTTGTAATCGATTACATGGAAGCGGGAGTCCTTATGATAATCGATTATTTGGTGAAATAATCGATTACTTTGTTCATGAATTAGCTTCCAGGCTTGATATGAACAAATAATCGATTACCAAGATCTAGTAATCAATTATTTGATTCAAAATAATCAATTACCATTACAAAATAATCGATTAAAGTCGTTCCTTCTGCAGAGGCGCTATTTTTAGATTTAAAAGCTGTTTCGGAAAGCTTGTCTTGGAAGTTATGTTTGGGTTTCATTTAGCACGCATTTACATTTCATTTAGCTTGTAGATTCATGGTCTATATAAACCACTTCACAACAGATTGTTAGAACTTTTGGATTGAATGACATTAGATTGCACTTTGTGTGTGAGAGGTTGAGAGTTATTCTCCCTTGTTCTTAGTGAAGAACTTCTTGTTTCTTATATCAATAGCTTCTGAGCTATTGTGGTGATTCTTGCAAGACTTATTTGAATTCCTATTCCATGGTGTCAATCCAAATCCACTTCTATTCTTCTTCCATTGTTACAATTCTTACATTACCAAAACCTAAAAAGCTGTCATAAACATAGAGCATTCATACTCTGTTTTTCTTTCAATTGAAGAATTGATTCCATTGCAGGGAAGATCAGGGAAAACAGGACTAGATTAAGTTCAGGAGTCAATCATTTGGTATCTAGAGCTTAAACCTTGTGGAATTCTTCTTCAATTTCAGTTTTGGGATTCTTCAAAGGTAAAATTCTGCATTAGAGTGAAAAACGAAAATCCTTAGTAATTCCTTGTTTCTTGATGTTTTCTTGTGATTCTTAGTGTTGTAGTTTTGTTAAGTGTTGTGTTACAAAAACCCTAAGTTTTCTTCAACTTTCCTGGTGAATTTATGTTCTTCATGTTTCTCATGTTCTTCATGTGTTCTTCATAGTTTCCCTAATTTCTAGCTTTGATTCTTGTCAATTTGTGCTAGTATTGTTGTTGTGTTGTGTAATACTTTGTTTTGATTTCAATTTCGTGCTTAATCTGTAACAAGTGTTAGAAACAAAAAGGAAAACAAAAACAAAAAGAAAAATTGCATCAAGTGTTTTTAGAAAGTAAAAGAAATAGTGAAGAGTAGCTGGAAAACAAAAAATTAGAAACAAGCTACAAAATTACAAGTTTTCAAAATTGCTTTGAACAACAAAATCAGGTGAAAGTGTATGACATTCAGAATTGATGAAAATGTCTTTTAGCAATTGAATTCATTGGCATATCTTTATTTTGAAGTTTATTACAGCTGTAGCATTCCTTGAGTTGTCTCATAAATTCCAATTTGAGTAGTCCTTTCTAAATTGTGCCTTGTTGATTGTCTCTTTAAATTTCCAAAAGTTTTGTCTTAGAAGTTTTCTATTCTTTGGACTCTTAAGCCTTGTCTAGAATCATTTCATATTTCACTATAGCAAAGTGGCTTGATTTAATATGAAGTTTTTGCAGAAGAACTAAAGAAAGAATAAGAGTGGAAAAAGGCAAGAGAGAATATTATAGAAAAAACCTTGAAAGTGTGTAAACACGAGAGTGAGAGTAAACACTTAGAGAGTGGTGAGGAATTTCTTATATATATACTTGTGTTTTGTTAACAATTTCTTTGAAGGATGAGTTTGAGTGGAGGAGATGCCTTGTCACCTAAAACTTCTAGGTTGATGAGAGCTATGACTAATCAAATGGAGAAATTGCAAACTAGAATGGATGCAAAATTTGAAGAGTTGCAAAAGGAGAAAACAAGAAAGAGTAGTTCCATGAGTAGTGTGGATGGATTGGCTTATGGTAGTAGAAGGGGGAGTGATTATGCTTCTTCTTATGGAGGAAATTACTATGATGAGAGGAGTGAGAGGGAGGAAAGGAGACAACATGATAGAAGAGAAAATCATAAGAGACACTATCAAAGAAGAATGAGGAGAGAAGAGGAAGATAGGAGGATTAGGAGAGAACATAGAGAAGATGAGGATAGGAGGATGAAGAGAGAAGAGAGAGATGAGAGGAATGGAGGATTGGGTGGAGTAAAAATAAAAATTCCAAAATTCCTTGTCACTAATGATCCTAATAACTACTTTGAGTGGGAAATGAAGGTTGAACAAATTTTCTCATGTCGACATTTTGAGGAAGACAAGAAAGTTACTCTAGCAACTATAGAATTTGGTGGTTATGGTTTGGAGTGGTGGAGCCACATTCAAAGAGATATAGTTGGGGGAAGAAGGCAAAGAGTAAATTCTTGGGATGATTTGAAAGCAAGTTTGAGAGGTAGATTTGTTCCAACTTATTATTCAAGTGATGTTCACAATCTTCTTCAAAGACATTTCCAAAGTTCCAAGAGTGTTGATAAGTATTACAAGGAAATGGAGTTGATGATGATTAGAGCTGAAATTGTGGAACATAAAGAAGTAACTATGGCTAGGTTTATTCATGGTTTGAATAGAGAAATTCAAGATGTGGTGGAGCTATATTCTTATGACACAATTGAGGACCTAGTGCATAAAGCTCAAAGGGTGGAACAACAAATTAAAAGGAGGAAAATTTCCTATTCCAGTCTAGTGTGGCGGTAACTTCTAGTTGGAAAGACAAGCCAAAAAGGGAGAGTTCTTAAGTTAAAAGAAGAGAAGAGAAAGTAGAAAAGCCAACTAAAAAGATTGAACAATTAACTCCAACAAAAACGGGAAGCATCAAATGCTTCAAGTGTCTAGTAAGAGGACATATTGCTTCTCAATGTCCTAATAAAAGAACTATGATTTTGCTAGAAGATGGGAAGTTACAAGTGAATCTTCAAGTAATTCATCTAGTTCTTCAAGTGAAAAAGAAAAGGCACTTACACTTGTGGAGGCGGAAGAGGGAGATCTTTTGATGGTTAGAAGAATGTTGAGTAATTTTTGCCTAGATAAAGAGGAGAATCAAAGAGAAAATATTTTTCACACAAGATGCTTGGTTAGAGACAAAGTATGTTCACTCATCATTGATGGTGGGAGTTTTACTAATGTAGCTAGCACAAGAATTGTGGACAAATTACAACTGTCAACCACAAAACATCCAAAACCATACAAGCTACAATGGCTTAGTGAAAGTGGAGAAGTGGTGGTAAATTCTCAAGTGCTCATTCCTTTTTCTATTAATGCTTATCATGATAATGTTCTTTGTGATATTGTTCCTATGGAGGCTGGACATATTCTTCTTGGTAGGCATTGGCAATATGATAGGAAAGTTGTACATGATGGCAAGGAAAATACTTTTGAGTTTGAGCATAAAGGCAAGAAAATTATTTTGAAGCCATTAACTCCCAGACAAGTATGTGAGGATAAAATAAAGATGAAAGAAAAGAGAATAAAAGAGTTGAAAAAAATTACTGCACTTGAAAAGAAAAAAAAAATAGTGTTGTACAGAAAGGAAAATCTAGTGATAAAAAAAGAAAGGAAAAAGAAAATAGTAACAAAAAAATTCATGAGATAAAAAAGAGCTTCTTTTTGAGTGAAAAACAAGTGAAGAGAGTGTTATTGTCTCAACAACCTCTTTATTATATTCTTCCTAACTCTCTTTGTTTACATGTTGAAAAGCAAGGTGAAAGGTTGCCCAAAGCTATGCAGTCTCTTTTGGAAGAATATCAAGATGTTTTTCCAAAGGAAATTCAAAATGGCTTACCTCCTTTAAGAGGTATAGAGCATCAAATAGATTTGATTCCGGGTTGTTCACTTCCTAATAGGCCAGCCTACAAGACTTCACCAATGGAAGTAAAAGAGATTCAAAGTCAAGTGGAGAAGTTAATTGAAAAGGGATGGATTCATGAGAGCATGAGCCTTTGTGCTATGTCTATCATTCTTGTGCCTAAGAAGGAGGGAACTTGGAGGATGTGTACAGATTGTAGGGCAATCAGTAACATCACGATAAGGTATAGACATCCTATCCCTAGACTTAATGATCATTTAGATGAATTACATGGTGCTACTATTTTCTCTAAAATTGATCTTAAGAGTGGTTACTATTAGGGATTTTTACCACGACAAGCGTACTGTTTTATCGCTGTAAGTTTCGAATTTATAAAAGTTCGTATTCACAGGGACTTGAGCTTACTCAGTTAATCCAACTAAAATTAAACAGTTGAATAGATATGTACAAGTAGGTCGAACGGTATTTCATTTGTTGGTGCAAGTAAAGTAAAATAACTAAACTTATCGAAAATGAAAATATATTTATGAGAAAGTGGGATTGGATTTCATCATTTTTAACGTTCTATATTCAATTAATATTTACCATGCATAAATCATCGTCTATTCTTTATTGATGCACACTAGGTTACCTTGAATCGATCCCTCGCTGTAACACCCCAAAATTTTAGGAATAAAAGAGTCAAAAGATAGTTAATATTCAAAATTTTTGGGGTGAAATAATTAATTAGGGGCAGTACAAAAGATATAAGACAAATGACGATTTTGCCCCTAAACAATTTCAGAAATGACGGTTATGTCCCTAGGGTAAAAATGACAATTTTGTCCCTGGACATCTTTGGAAATG
>PYAF01003376.1:289525-305464 GCA_007407185.1 Glycine tomentella | reverse complement strand
AAATTATCTTCTCAAAATTCCTAAAAATTATTGTTTAGGGTTTTCTGACCCTAATCATGTTAATAGTGTGTTGTCTAAAAGTATTCTATCCCATACTCAGGTTCCCACAATTTTCTAAAGTCATCGTGGTCAGTTTTGACCCAGGGGCATTTTGGTAATTTTGCCCCTCCCTCTAGGGGTAAAATTGTCATTTCAAAAATGTTCAAGATATCTCTGTATATATCACCCTAAAGGTATTCTAATCATTTTCCAACCATCCACGAGTATTTATAAAATTTCCTCCTTCAAATATCTTGCTAAAATTCCTAGGGGCAATTTGGTCATTTTCAAAATATCTAGGGGTATTTTTGTCCTTTTTCCCAAATTCTTTTCTATTGTCTCGAGTTAATATCTTACCCCAATAATTGACTGTAATTCCAAAATTTTGGGGTGTTACATCCTGCATCATTTTCACACTTCTTTTCCTCGTTAGAGGGGTTAGATTCATCACAAATAACATGATCTGATTCTTCCATGCATAAAGTTCTTTTATTAAAAACTCCATATGCTTTACTTTGTAAAGAATATCCAAGGAAGATGGCTTCATCAGCTTTAGCATCAAATTTACGAAGAGATTCTTTACCATTGTTTAACACAAAACACTTGCAGCCAAATGCTCTTAAGTGAGATATCTTTGGTTTTCTACCTTTGTATAGTTCATAAGGAGTTTTCTTCAAAATAGGTCTTATTAGCAATCTATTCAAAGTGTAGCAAACTGTACTTACAGCATCAGCCCAAAAATGTTTAGGCAAATTTATCTCATTAAGAAGAGTTCTAGCACCTTCTTTAAGAGATCTATTTTTTCTCTCCACAACACCATTTTGCTAAGGTGTTCTTGGAGCTGAAAAATTGTAGTTGATTCCGTTTTCTTCACAGAATTTTTCAAAATGCTCATTTTGGAATTCACCACCATGATCACTTCTTATTGAGATAATTTTGCTTCCCTTTTCATTTTGAACAAGTTTGGCTAATTTTCTGAATGCAATGAAGGCATCACTCTTGGATCTTAAAAACAAAGTGTTGAATTCAGGGGGAGCTGCTTGAAGTATAAGTAAAGATTGATTCAAGTTTCAAGTTTTGAGCTTTCAAACATGCAAAGGACAACTTGGAGATTAATTGGGATAAAATGTAAGAGAAAAGCAATTCTGATGATCCTAAAGCATTGCATTCATTCTAACTCACAAATAACTTAAAATGGTTTAAAAAAAATCACAAGGCTTTCATAAAATGATTAAGCTTCAAACGTGTTTCAAAGGTTTTTGGAAAAATGGTTTTCTTGTTGTTTTTATTGATTACAAAGTCATATTAATCGATTATTTTGTTCTCCACTTATTCTGGAAAAGCTTTCATGAACATTATAATCGATTACATATTGAATTAATCGATTATTTTACCTTTGGTTTTTAGAAACTGCCTTGTTGAACGTTTTTAATTGATTACCTATGAGTAGTAATCGATTACATGCTTAAATATGTATTTTAAGAAATGCTGGGATAATCAATTACCAGTATACTGTAATTGATTACATAGGCTTATCTGAAAATAACCACTCCCTGCTTTAATCGATTACCATAGGTTGTAATCGATTACACAGTATAATCAGAAAGGCTATGGCTCTTGCTTTAATCGATTACCATATCCAGTAATCGATTACTTAGTGTATTTTGAAAAACATGGATCTTCTGTCTTAATCGATTACAAGACGGGATAATCGATTATTTGCTCTGTTATAAAAATTCCAGAAAAGCTTATGAACATTTTAATCAGTTATAGTCTTGGAATAATCGATTACATAAGCAAAACAATCGATTATTTGGCGCGTCTTAATCGATTATTTTTGTTACGCTTTTTTATTATAAATAGGAAATTACTTTGCTTTATTTCATAATGTTGTATATCGATACCCATTGAGCCAAAACAGTTCTAAGAGCCTTTCTAAGTGTTTTCAAAGTGTTTTTACATGCTTGCTCTGCTACAACAATGATCATGAGTTTGTGAGTCAATCTTGAGCAAGATTTCATTCAAGATTAAGGGAAGCTGATTTAATTTGCTAATTCAGCCTGTGTCAATCCATCATATGCATTGTTAATCATTGGATCATCAGGTTGTTTCTCTCCTTAATCTTTCTGTAATTTTCGTTTTGATTTTGGATGTAATTCTTTGTCTATTGTGATTGGATTTCTTGCATGTAAACTAGAGATAGTATTTCTCTAGGGGTTGTGCTGAGTAGTGTTCTCAGTTGGGTTGTCTCTAAGAATCTAATAGTGTTTTAGATTTCTGAACGTTATCTAGGGTTGATAAAGAGAGACTCTGTAATTACTTGTAAGAATAGAAAATTGCAATAGTGGAACTCCATTATAGTGTTTAGTGGAAGAAAACTGGATGGAGCTTCATAGTGTTTGAAGTGAACCAGTATAAATCTTTTGTGCTTTGATCTTAATTTCTTTCTTGATTATATTCTGTCCATCTTGATTGTCTTGCTTTGCTTATCAATTCAATTTTGAGCTGTTGGATACCTTGGACTAAACATTTGATTGAATAAGGATTCTTGGTTTCAAAAGTAATAAAGATCCTAAGGGAAAACTCTGATTTTGTTTAAGAAAATTTTTAATTTACCAAGCCTAACCTATTCACCCCCCTCTTGGTTAAGTGTGAAGTGTTCCTATATTTTACACAAAGTCCATGTGAATCTTGAGTAGTCATCAATAATAATTGTTAGATACAGGGTGAGTTGGAAGTAGGAGCTATAAGTTTATCAAAACAAGGCTAAAGTATTTGGCTTGAAGTTTTAGCTTTTTACATGCCCAATTATTTGATGGCATTTGTAATTTGTCTAAGTGGTTCAAGTACATTGCCTAATGATCCTTGCATTGCATTTACATAATTCATTACATGCATTCATATGTAGTATATAGGATTAAATGCTTGCATTTGCAAAGAAAATCACATGGCTTATGATTTTGGAAAAATCAGATTTTGCACTGTGTTAATCGATTAACAGTCTTATGTAATCAATTACATATGTGTGTTAATTTCTAGAAAAGCCATGATGAACATTTTAATCGATTACCACTCTTCTGTAATCGATTACCAAGTGTTATTTCAAAATATGTTTGACTGCTTTAATCGATTACAGACAAATCATAATCGATTACTAAGTGCATTGTACATATAATGAGTGTCTGCTTTAATCGATTACAAAGGCTTGTTTCTATCTAAGCTTATCTGATTTAATCGATTACCATTATCATATAATCAATTACTACAACTTGTTTTCATAAATTAGTTGTCTGTGTTAACCGATTACATCACATATTAATCGATTAAGTTGTTCATGAAAGTTTTCCAGAAAAGCTCAAGAAAATATTAATCGATTATCTGATTGAATTAATCAATTAAATAATTGATTACCTTAATAGATTAATCGATTAATGTCTATTAAACGAATTTTCTATTTAAAGACTTTATGGGTCTGCACTTATATATCATAACATTTTTTAGAACGAAATATACTTTGAGATTGAGTCTTACCAAAAGTTCTAAGTTCATTCCAAAGATCAAGAAACTTATTTTACTTAGAGAGACACATCTTGTGAGAAGATCACAGAGTTATTGACTTTGGAAATAATGTATTTGTGAGAAAATGAGATTTCAAGAAAGATTAGTCTGTGCATTGACATTCATACAACCTGATTGATTGATAACTTCATACATTCATTCAATCATCTGTTAAGGATCTCAGGTTGTGTATTTCTTGAACTCTTTCTTTTAGAATTTTTGTTTTACAATTCTATGGTGTAAATCATTTTGGTTCTTTCAAGCTTTCTTGAGTAGGGTTCTCAAGGGGTAAAGATCTAAGTAGGGTTCTCAGGATCTTTGTGATTTGTATTCTAACAGTGTTTTAGAATTCAGTATCTTTATCTAGGGTTGATAAAGATAATCACTTGTATTGCTTGTAAAAGAATAAATTGATTTAGTGAAAACTCTAACCTAGTGTTGGTTGGAAGAAACTGGACGTAGCCTCCAAGTTTGTGAGGTGAACCAGTAGAATTGTTGTGTCTTGTGTTCTTTATCTATGTTTCTTTCATTGGTTGTATTTGGAAAAAGGGTGATTGAGTGATACGATCCAAGTTTTAATTCTGCAAATTGTTTTAAAGAAAAGTTTTAAAAGACTGTTTTAACCAATTCACCTCCCCTCTTGGTTATTTCAATTGCATTCATTGTATTTTCAATAACAAGCCATAGAAATTACCTCCTAAACTCAGAAGGACCAAACAAATCCATATGAAGCAATTCAAGGGGTCTTGTTTTGAAAAGAAATCTTGGTTTGTTTCCCCTTTTGACAAGCATAACATAGTTTGTCCTTTTTGTTAGTATGTAGGTGTCCTAGAGACAATCTGATTTATTAGTTGAACACCTTGTACTATTTATTATTTCATGATTAATAAGAGAAAACTTTATCTTTATCATATTTATGTCTCACCTATATTTTTAGCAATATGAGTTTAAAGATAAAGGCCCTGGGAATGGAACAAGTGTACACTTGAGGATCTATGATAAGGATCATGATCATGAGGATTCGAAGACACTACATGTCTATTGCCTAAAGCTTGTTCCTAGTGTTGAATCATCAAGAAAAGGCATTAATGATCTCAATAAGAGATTTATCACTTGACAACATCATAGGTGAAGTTTCAAAGGGATATCTACTAGATCTTCACTAAAGAACCTATGATGTGATATGGCTTTTGTTTCTCAAATTGAACCAAAGAACATTGATCAAGCCTTGAATGATGAACATTGAACGCATGCCATGCATGATGAGCTCAATCAATTTAAGAGGAATGAAGTTTGGGAACTTGTTCCTAGACCTTCATCTCTTAAACCCATTGGCACTAAATGGGTTTTTAGAAATAAACTTGACGAGAGTGGAATCATAGTCAGAAATAAAGTTAGATTGGTGGCTAAAGGCTATAACCAAGAAGAAGGCATAGATTATCGAAGAAACTTTTGCTCCAGTTGCTAGATTGGAAGCAATCAGGTTATTACTTGCATATGCATGTCTCATGAATTTCAAACTTTTTCAAATGGATGTTAAAAGTGCTTTTTTGAATGGATACATTGAGGATGACATATATGTTGAACAACCTCCTGGTTTTACTGATTTCAAACATCCAAACTATGTTTTTAAATTGAAAAAGGCACTTTATGGTTTGAAACAAGCTCCTAGACAATGGTATGAAAGGTTAAGTAAATTTCTACTTGATCAATCTTTCACAAGGGGCAGTGTTGATAAAACTCTGTTTATCAAAAGGCTTGGACATGATTTCTTAATGGTTCAAATATATGTGTACGATATAATTTTTGGTTCTACTAATCACTTGTTGTGCAAGGATTTTTCATCAGCTATGCAAAAAGAATTTGAGATGTCAACGATGGGTGAACTTACATTCTTCCTTGGACTTCAAATTAAGCAATTGAAGAATGGAACCTTTCTCAACCAATCCAAGTACTGTCTTGAAATCCTCAAGAAATTTGAGATGGAGAAAAGCAAGGATGCTGCTACTCCAATGGCTACATCAACATATCTTGATTCGGATGAAAGTGGAAAGAAAGTTGATGAGTCTAAGTTCAGGGGAATGATTGGATCTCTGCTTTACTTGACAGCTAGGAGACTTGATATAATGCTAAGTGTCTGCTTATGTGCAAGATATCAAGCAAATCCCAAAGAGTCTCATCTCACTGCTGTCAAAAGGATCCTCAAATATCTCAAAGCTGCACCTAGAGTTGGTCTTTGGTATCCTAAAGGTGCTTCTATCAATATTATTGGATATTCTGACTTTGATTTTGCAGGTTGCAAATTAGATAGAAAAAGCACATGTGGCACTTGTCATCTTCTAGGTAGTGCATTGATCTCATGGCATTGCAAGAAACAATCATGTGTTGCATTATCCACTGCTGAAGCTGAATACATTTCAGCTGGAAGTTGTTGTGCATAAAGCTTGTGGCTTAAGCAACAAATGCAAGATTATGGAGTAGAACTGAATGAGATTCCACTGCTATGTGACAATACAAGTGCAATCAACATATCAAAAAATCCAATTATGCACTCAAGGACAAAGCATATTGAGATAAGACACCATTTCCTCAGAGATCAGGTTCAAAAAGGTAACATAAAGGTAGAATTCATCGACACCAATAACCAACTTGCTGATATTTTCACAAAACCATTATCAAGGGATAGATTTTATACACTTAGGAACATGCTAGGGATTCTTGATGAAAGTAACATAGTCTAGCCTGTTCTATATGTGTTTTGTGTGATGATTTAAAGCCATATATGTCATAAGATGAATGAATGCTTAGAACTCTGATTAAAAGCTGATATTGTAATAATCGATTACACCACGGGTTAATCGATTAAAATCATTAAAAATCACATTCTGTATAAAAATTGTGCCTATGTAATCGATTACATCCATATTGTAATCGATTATTCATTGTATAACCAAAATTAACCTATCTCTGGAATAATCGATTACACATCGAGAAAATCGATTAATTGATTAAAATTCTGAAATAGAAAGCATGTCTCACTATAATAATCGATTACATAAGAATTGTAATCGATTACCTTCAATATCAGGATTAATTGTCTCTCTGGAATAATCGATTACCACTCAGGATAATCAATTACTTATGACTCTGATACCTGTGCAATTGATGCAAGCTTTGGAATAATCGATTACTTTGAGAAAGAATCGATTACAAGTCATCTTCAACCTCAGATTAAGTATCAAATAATCGATTACATAAGAAAATAATCGATTACCATGTGTTTTACAGAAGCCAAACTGCTCTGGAATAATCGATTACATTACGAAATAATCGATTATTCAAGTTGTTGAACGTAATCTGACAGGTTTTTAATGGAGATTTTAACTGCCCCATCAGTTTTTTAACTTGCCCAATGTCATTAAACTGTCACCAACAACTATATTTTTGAATTTATGGACGTTAAGTGTCTGATTTGTGCCTATAAATACAACACTACTAGCCTTAGAAAATCTGTACTTTGTCTATTTCCTTCTTCTGCATTTTTCTGTCCTTTCTTAGCCTTATTTGTGTCATGATTTTGTGTCTTAATTCTCTTACTGTAACCATGTCAAATCCTACACCCAAAAGAGTTAGAACCTCTAAAAGAAAAGCTGGGGAATCCTCTTCTAATCCCCCTGCCCCTCAACCAGCAAATAGGTTAGATTTATGGTTCTCTTGTGAGACAGATAAGATGAACTATCTACAGTTCAATGCCACAAAACAGGTGGCCTCTCCAAAATACATTGAACTTGATTGGTTCATAAGGCAGGGATTTCAATTTCCAGCCTTCTTAGAATCCCAAAGTCTAAGGAGATTCTTAGAAATGAAGGGTACTTTCTACCCTGATTTAGTGAAGGTCTTTTACACCTGCCTAAAGGGTTCAATGCAAAGTGACATGAGGTCTAAAGTCAAGGGAGTAACCATGCATATTACCCCTGAAATCTGGGAAGCAGTGGTTGGGGTAGTCTGTGAGGGAGTCCGGAGGTTTGATGAAGATCCAGAGGGCTATAGCAAGATGGATACCTACAGAGGTATGCTTCATGATCCTCACATGAGGCTAAGGACCAGACTTAGTATAGGTCCTATGACTGCTGAGGATAGGATGCTGCATTATTTAATCACTTACATCATCACACCAAGGGCAACAAATTATGCCCAAGCAACTGATGAGGATCTTCAGTTGGTGTATGGACTCAAGCATTATATACCCATGAACTGGGCTCTTATCTTTGAAGAGATTATGCTTAAATCGAAGAGGTTAGTGAATTACCCTTTCCTATATCCGGTCTTTGTCTCTAGGCTAATTGATCATTTCAACATTGATGTTGAAAATGAAGTAGTAGACAACACAAACTCTTCCAACAGTCAAATCAAAGAAAAACATTTAACCAAAATGAGTATGAGGAAGACACCCAATGGCTGGGTGATGGCAACCCAAATTGAAGCTGCTGATTCAGATGAAGAACAATAGCAACCACAGCAACAACAGCCTGCACAGCCAGCCTTCACAGATTTGAATCATTGATGATTCAAAAGATGGACTCAATGCTGAAGCTTCAAGAAGACTTCAAGACTGAAACCTATGAAGCCTTAGAAGAAATTAGAGAAAGGATTGATTCAATTGAGGCTAACATGGATGATCAAGCCTCTGCTGAGTTCTAGAATTGATTAGATTTAGCCTATGTTTGCTTATTTTTAGTTTTATTCATGTAATGCTACATTATGTTATGTTTCATTAATTATGGTTTTCTATTCCTTATGTACTGCCTCCTATGTTAACAATTTCAATGATTTATGCAATTCCAGTTTAATATCCGCTGTGCTTACATTGTTTTTGACTTTTAACAAGCCAAATAGGGGGAGAATTGATTTAGGGGGAGTGATTTTGAATGTACTCTGTTTGCCCCTGTTTTTTGTTCATTTTTCTGCCCAAAATTTAAATTGAATAAGTGCTGAAATTTAGGGAGAGTTAAGGTGTAAAAAGGAACCTAATATGTTAACATAAAGGTTAATTGAAATTTCATCAATCATATTTTCTTTAACACTTGTTTCTTGGCAAAAGGGATTTGAAAAATGTCAAAGAAAGCTATTGAAGACCAATTTGATTCATGTAAGAGGAAAGTTGTGCAATCTGATAATCCAAAAGCATATCATGCATAATCATTCATCTAGGATTGTTAGATTAGAGGTCTAAGTAAAAGCAATGAACCAGTAAGGCATTTAAAAAGCTAAGTTATTGGAAAAATAAAGTTTTACTGCATTAATAGATTACAACATTGATAAAATCGATTATTTTGTTCTTCGTGCCTTCTGGAAAACAAATAAAGAACATTGTAATCGATTACATATCGATTTAATAGATTACATAGGCTTAAATAAGAAAATCATGCTGACTGTCTTAATCGATTACAGAAATTCGTAATCGATTACATCTATGCCTATGGATTACATGTTCTGCTAATTTAATCGATTACATATCGTTTTAATCTATTACATAGTACATTTGAAAATATATGACTGACTGTCTTAATCGATTACCATATTTCGTAATCGATTACTCAATGCATTTAGAAAAATATGTCTGTCTGGTTTAATCGATTACTTCACGGAATAATCGATTACATTGTTCATAGCTCAAACCCAGAACATTTCAGGAGAATTTTAATCAATTACATTCTTGGATTAATCGATTACATATGCGAAATAATCGATTGCAGGAGCGTGTTTAATCGATTATTTTCAGTTAGAAAGCTGTTATAAATAGAAACCTTCTGCTCTGTTTATTGTGACTTTGAGAAATTCGTATACTGAACAATCACAAACGTTCATAAGCTTTCTTTAGTGAGTTTTCTGAGTTTCTAACATCAAATAGGCTTCACAAATTCGTATGGGTCTCTGAATTAATGAAGTGAAGCATCATCATTGTGTCAAAGCATAAGGAAGGAATGCATTGAGTTTGTAATCTCTCTTTTAACCTGATTGAATCATTCACATGCATATGTTCTTTGGATTATCAGGTGAAATCTTTCCTTAGTCTTTGAAGGTGTAATTCTTTTAATTGATTTCTGTCAAGATTAGTCTATTGCAAATGGGTTTTCTTACATGATTAGAGATAGTGTTTCTCTAAGGGAAGCTGAGTAGTGTTCTCAATTTGGGTTTGGTCTCTAAGGGTCTAATAGTGTTTCAGACTTCTGAACTTTATCTAGGGTTGATAAAGAGAGGCTTGTAATATCTTGTAAGAATATTTTTGCAATAGTGGAACTCTACTCTAGTGTTGAGTGGAAGAACTGAATGTAGCTTCATAGTGTTTGAAGTGAACCAGTATAAAAATTTGTGGCTAATCTTTCTTCTCTTATCTTCATCTCTAAATTGTTTTGGTTGTGATTCAAATTATTTGCACAGAAAGTTTTTACAGCTTATTGGTTTCTTGACAGTGGAATTTGATTGAATAAATGATTCTTGGTTTCAAAACATTTTTAAAGTGATAAAGATCCTGTGGCAACTCTGATTTGAAATTTTAATTTACCAAGGTTCAACCAATTCACCCCCCTCTTGGTTGTTTTGAAGTGTTCCTTTTATTTTCAGTCATAGGTGGATCTGTTGGGGAACAGGTAGCATTGAACTGACCCACCGAGAGACTCCACAAGGATTCCTTAAAATATCATTGGATTTGTGAAGTATCTCATCGTTTGGTAGTGTGGGTCGTCCTAGACTTGAGGATGTCATCGAATATTGTGTCCTAGGGTTATACTTTGACTGTATGATTCAATCCGCCTGAAAATAGGGAGAACAGTGTACTCTTAGTAACCTGAATACATGAGTGTAGATGGACATGCCGAAAGGACTCACAATCCTTTATGATGGATTAGTCGTTCACAAGACCGATAGTGCTTGGATGACTTTTAGTTAACTTTAGAATCTATACATAGTAAGACATCATGAGGAGTCATGATCTGTCTTAGAGTTAATAGAAGAAGATTCCTAATTCTTGTGAAAAGCTATATTTAGTCAATAAAAAGAGATGATACTTTATCCTTGCTCTCGACTAAATGTGAATTGTGATGTGAGCGATGATGGAGACACGATATCCAAATTAGAAAGATAGATCACTTGATCAACTCAATTAGTTCTGGGGCAACAGAGCATTGCTAGTGTCTTATGTGGTCATTAAATGAATTGGGCCCGTTAAAAGAGTTTAATTGGTCCAAGTTTATTTATGTCAGTGACTAATTGGGCCTAATGGGTCACACACAAAGGTTATTCTTTGTTGCAAGTTATAGCGAGTTTTGGCCAATAATTAGTTATTGGGCTTTATCAAGACTATGAGTTAAATTGGGTTAAAGTTGAACTTCAAGCCCACTTAAATCATGCGCCCTATTTGGGGCATTAGTGGTGAAATTGGTTTCTCCACTAATGGGCCCAAATAAGTTGACAGGCCCGATGGGCCTTGAGCCATGAATCCTAGTAAGTTTTGGGCAAATTTGAAATTTGATTTGAAATTTGAAATTTGAAAATTTGAATTTTGAATTCAAATTCAAATTCAAATCACAAACTGGGATAAGATTGGGTTTATATTTAAGTTTAAATTTCAAAATTTATAATTTGAATTTGAAATTTGAAATTGAATTTTAAATTCTGAGGTTAGGTTGTTGAGGATAATTTAAATTATCTAAATGAACTATCCAATAAAGATTGGATGAAGATTCTGTCAACAAAATTGGCTGTTTGGGATAATTCATATTATCTAAATGAATCATCCCATAAAGATTGGATGAATATTCTCTCAACAACATTGTCATTTGAATTCTGAACTCAAATGAGTTATTGTTGCAACAAACTTTGGAGGAGAGTGAGAGAGGGTGATGGTTTTTGGAGAGAATCTTGTTAGATTCTTTTTCAAAAATTTTCCCAACAACTTGGGCTGATTTGGAGTGAGAGGATCATGCAATGCAAGAACGTCATCTCACCTTAAATAGGCACCTATGTGGGGAGGATTGAAGTGTAGAATTTTCGCCCCTCCTCTCTTGGTTCTGAACCAAGTTCTAGCTTTTCCTCTCCCTCATCTTCTCTCCTCTTTTGCTACACCTTCACCTGACCTCAAGGCACCATTATAGTCTTGAGAAAAGAAACCAAATACTTGAAAGCCTCACACCTTGCATGTGCCTAGCTAGCCATCAAGGAGAAGAAGGAATCAAGGAGAAGAAGTTCTCACTTGCAAGAAGGAGATAACCGTGTGGATCACCATTGGAAGGCGTCATCTTCTTTGAGCCTTCAAGTGAAGGTATTTCTAAAACCCCAAAGTGTTTCAATGAGTAATTCCTAAGCACACATACATGATGTGCATAGATGGTCTATGTTTCCATATCGAAAAATTTTTGTTTTTACCCTCATGTGAGCACATCATGGTTGGACCAAGGTTGGTTGCGAAGGGTTATCGTCAAAGGCAAAGAATTGACTTTGAGGAAACCTTCTCGCCTGTTGCTATGATAAAGTCTATTAGGATTATGCTAGCTATAGCAGCATATCATGATTATGAGGTTTGACAGATGGATGTCAAAACTGCCTTCTTGAGTGGTTTCTTGAAGGAGGAAGTGTATATGACACAACCTAAAGGTTTTGAGTCCAAAGGCCAAGAGCATATGGTATGCAAACTTCAGAAGTCAATATATGGACTTAAGCAAGCTTCCAGGAGCTGGAATCTTTGTTTTGATGAAGTTGTTAAGGGTAACGACTTTATCAAGAATGAAGATGAACCATGTGTCTACAAGAAGGTTAATGGGAGCGCTGTTGTTTTCCTTGCGCTATATGTAGATGACATATTGATCATTGGAAATGACATTCCCATGTTACAGTCCATGAAGATTTGATTGTCAGAGAACTTCACCATGAAGGATATAGGAGAGGCGACCTATATACTAGGTATTAAGATCTATAGAGATAGGTCCCCAAGAGGTTGTTGGGATTATCCCAATCCACGTACATAGATAAAATGCTAAAGAGGTTTAGCATGGATGGGTTGAAAAGGGTTTTCTTCCTATCAGTCATGGCATTCATCTTTCTAAAGTTATGTGTCCTAAAACACCATTCAAAAGGGAACACATGGAGAGGATTCCATATGCATCAGCAATTGGATCCATCATGTACGCCATTCTATGTATAAGACCAGACGTCTCATATGCTTTGAGCATTACGAGCTGATACCAGGCTGATCCTTGAGAGGTTCACTGGACGGTCGTAAAGACGATCCTGAAGTACCTGAGAAGAACTAAGGATCTATTTCTAATCTATAGTGGCAGTAATGAGCTGAAAGTGAAGGGATTCACTGATGCTAGCTTCCAGAGTGACAAAGATGACTGTAAATCTCAATCAGGCTTTGTCTATACCTTAAATTTGTTGGAAGAGTTCCAAGCAAGAGACCACAACAGAGTCAACTACCGAGGCAGAATACATAGCAGCTTCAGAAGCGGCTAAGGAGGCAGTCTGGATCAAGAAGTTCATTTCTGAACTTGGAGAGGTTCCTTCCATTATTGATCCAATACTTATGTATTGTGACAACACTGGAGCTATAGCCCAAGGCAAGGAACCCAGGTCTCATCAGAGGTCTAAGCATGTGCTCTGCAAGTATCACCCCATCTGAGAAATTATAGAAAGGTTGGAGATAAAGATGGACTTCATTCCCACTTATGATAATTTGGCCGATTCTCTGACGAAGGGTCTTTCTCAGAGAAAGCATGATAGTCATTATGAGTCTTTAGGTTTGACATGTTGACCTGATTGGCTCTAGGCCAAGTAAGAGATTGTTAGTTGTTGGATTTAGGGGGAGCTACTTAAAGAATGCAAAGGATTCAAGCATTGCTTTTGAGCTTTCAACATGCAATGCATGCCTTGAAGATTGATTTGTGTTAAATGTGTAGAGAAAAGCAATTCTAGTGATCCAAGTGCATTGCATTCATATCATTCAATAATTCAATTAAATTGGTTCATAAAAATCACAAGGCTTTAGTAATTTGACTAAGATTTTAATTTGATTCAAAGGTTTTTGGAAAAAATGGATTTTATACTGTTGTAATTGATTACCCTAATTCTGGAAAAGTTTTCAAGAACAATGTAATCGATTACCTATCGGAATAATCGATTATTTGACCTTTGTTTTCATATAAACTGTCTTGATGAACACTTTAATCGATTATTAATAGGTAGTAATCAATTACACAACTATATATGATTTTAAGCAGTGTTGGAAGAATCGATTATTTGACATTTATTTTCATATAAACTGTCTTGATCAATTCGTATTCTGAGCATACCCAAGCTTTCTAAACACTTCCAAAGTGATTTTTATGAGTTCTTGATAAGTGCCACATTTTAGTAAAAATAGGATTACAATATGGCACTTATCCGTTATTTTAATTGATTTAGTCACAAGATAACCCTAGAAACCTAGTCAAATGATGATTATGTAAAGGTAAGTCATGCTTTTATGTTTCGAAAAGATTTCGTCCAATTAATTGGTTCAATTTTGCTAGGTCTGAAGGTTACAGAAGAACCAAGCTTGCGAAAATAGGAGTATAGGGTGAACTAAGCAAAGGAAGAAGCCTCAAACAACATTTCAGGCCCAACAAAGCACCAAGGCCTAACAATTCCTTCAAGGCTAAGTTTTAACTCGCCCAGGCGGCCAGATTGTGCCTATTTCACTCGCCTGGGTGAGTGCAAGTTCCAAGAAAGCAGCCTTTAGCTCGCCCAGGCGCCTGGTTTATGAAGAAATTGGTCGCCCAGGCAACCCAAGCAGCCAGGAGACCATTCCCTATAAATAGGGACGGATTTTGAAGGTGGGAGCATCATTCTTCACTTCTTTTCTCTCCAAGGCATCAGCTTATCCATATTTCTTGCTTTCTTAGTTATTAAGTGAGTGTAGAACTTAGGAAAGTGAGGTAGAGTGAATCGCGTAAGGAGATTCTGCCGAAGAGAGGGTCGATGACGAGCTTAGTTGGTGATTCTCTCGAGGAGGTTCTGCCCATGTTCGCCTAAACTTCCCTAAGGATTGGACATACTCTTCTTATCCCTATGCTCTTTTAATTATTTATGCATTGTTCTATTTCTTGTTGGTGATTTTATTCTACGCTTAACGCTTGATTCTAATTAACCGTTAGTTTCATGAAATTAACCCTAAAGGCGACTGGAAAGTAAATTTAGGGTTTGAACTGAATTTAATCACTCGTTACGTTACGTTGCTAGGAATAGGGCTTAATGTTTCGATCGGATGAAACTCGTGATTAAGTTCTTAATGCTTGGGTATTTAATTAAATATGCGAGAGATCGATATTTAGTAAAATATCCATAGGACCGTAATTGTGAGGAATCAAATTAGGGTTACTTAGACGTGTGCGGCAATAAGAATAGAACATGCATAGGTAAAATCAATTAAAGGGATAAGCAAGACAAAATCCAATCCTACACTTACTTGACTTGTATCCGTTTATTTATTTCCCGTAATCGTTTATTTGTTTTCCGTTATCTTTATTTTACGCAACAAAAACAACAAATGAATCTTTGCTTTTTAACATCTGTATATAACTACTAAACTGTTAACAATTGAAATCAACCAACGTAAACTCAAATCCCTGTGGATACGAACTTTTATAAATTTGAAACTTACAACGACAAAATGGTATGCTTGCAGTGGTGAAAAATACGTAACAAGTTTTTGGCGCCGTTGCCGGGGATTTGATCTGT
This sequence comes from Glycine tomentella, assembly GCA_007407185.1. Lineage (NCBI taxonomy): Eukaryota > Viridiplantae > Streptophyta > Magnoliopsida > Fabales > Fabaceae > Glycine > Glycine tomentella. Next base: position 290,095 of record PYAF01003376.1, on the reverse strand, counting down.
TTACTTTAGTTGTTTAAATTTCAGTTTAGTATTTTCTTGTTCTTTATTTCCTGTTTGTGTATATATATTTCCTTGTTATTTTAAAAACCTCGGTGCTTAACAGAAATATTGTAGTTTCTTTTCTTTCTCTTTATGCGAGATAAGTCTGCAGATAAGCTTCATTTTGATCCTGAAATCTCCAAAACCGAAAGGAAAAACAGAAAGAAAAAGAAACAAGAATCTGACAAGCACTCTGAGGGGACTTCGTCGATTGACCCTCCTTCACCATAGATAAAAGACAACATGGCTGATCGTGGCGGAGAAGAAAATAGACCAGTAAGGAGGACTCTTGCTGACTATGCTTATCAACAAGGTCCCAAGCACTACAACAGCATAGTCATCCCTCCTTTCAACAACAAGGTTGTGGAGCTGAAGCCAACATTACTCAGTCTCATTGGCTCACATCCATTTGCTGGGCTAGACCATGAAGATCCTTACACGCATTTATCTACATTCATGGAGCTATGCAGTACAATGGGAGCATCGGATGAAGACGCTGAAGCTGTTTACCTTAGAGCTTTTCCTTTTTCT
>PYAF01003376.1:271580-286396 GCA_007407185.1 Glycine tomentella | reverse complement strand
CGAGCCTAACAACGGCTCTAACACCTCCAAAAACACCCCTCAAGATAACCCCAAAATCACAAAATCCAATACACAGAACCAACGGTTAGAGCTCGAGTTTCTTACCTCTGTGATGTTCAGAGACACCAGGGAATCGCTTTCCCAAGGTTAGATCGCTCAATCTAAGCTTCCTTCGCCTTTAAACTCCGAGCTCTCAAAGTTCTCTCAGAGAAATCAAATCTCACTGTTTCTCAGCTATTCTCAAGGATCAATCGGGGGTTTTCTCTCCTCTCGGGGTTCTAATCACTTTCTCAGTTGGGTCGGAGGTGTTTAGATGAAAGATGGAGAAGATACGAAGCTCTCAAACTCGTCAATGGAGGTTTGGAAGAAGGAGGAAGAAAAATAACAAGATTTTCGAGTTTCTGGGCCTTTTATAGGCCTCTGCCGTGACTCCCACGCCCCAAGCGTGGCGTTCCAGACAAAATTCCACTTCTGGGCAACTTCCCACGCCTCCAGCATGGCTTCCCACGCCCCAAGCGTGGACTGGCAGACAAAATGGCATTTCTGGGCTGCTTCCCACGCCCCAGGCGTGGCATCCCACGCCCCAAGCGTGGAACCTCAGAAAACCCCTAAATCAGCCTATTTCATCTCTTTCTCAAGCCTTTCCTCTGAATACTCTTAAGCATATTTATTATCCTTAATTATGGGCTTAATCTAGGCTTAATTACATGCTTAAAATTCAAGATATTACACCTAGCATGGCTGGCTCATGGTTGAGGTAGCTCCTAGGGAATTGGTTTCCACAGGCCAGGGAAATAGAAGTTGAGGTAGCTCCTTCTATTCTCGGAGGTACCATATATGTGCATCCATGCGAAGGGGTAGCACCCAATGGGATGACACAGGTGTGAGTTCTGGTCTCACACTGAGATAGGCGTTGAGGTAGCTCCGCCAGGCATTAAGGCAGCTCCGCCATGTTTGTATGATATGCTTATATTGTTATGACGGCCAGAGGGCCAGGCCAGTGGGCCAATTGCTTGTGATAACTGATGTATGTGTTATGGAAGTGGGCTAGGGTGGAGGAGATGCCTCCATGGACCATGAGCTTACTGAGATGTGTTATCTCACCCCGTGAGGGGAATTATGATTTCAGGTGACTCTTCTGGAGGAAGAGAGCAGTCTCAGGGCAGGAGGCCCCAGTAGAGACATGGGCTGCTTGCCTGAGAAGCAGTAGATGGAGCTTGAAGGCTCAGATTTGTTTTGATTATTTTGTACCCTTGACAAGGGATGGTGTGTGTACACCTAATACATGTATAGTTCTGTATACCCTCGGTGAGGGTAGATATTCTTTTGTATCACCACGAGGTGGTGTGAACTGTGATGTATATGTTTGTATAGAACTATTTATGATATGTATATGAGACTTTCCTCCTGAGTATATATGTTTTATATTTGATAATCTGCCTAAGTCTTTTAGTTATCTGTCTTTATGGTGTATGTTATGAGAAACTGGATCAGCAGGGGTGTGAAAAATGTGTCTTGTATGTATGTTGTTTGTTATATGTTTTATTCCATACATAATGAATCAAGAAAAGTGATTTTGTGCTTCTACTGAGGTTTTAATCATGATTTAAGCGCTTATCTGATATTATTAATGATAATACTTCGGAAGCCTACGGGGTGTTACACTTGCAAAACAGTTAGCTGACAATGGAGGTGGATCTTTCTCAGCAAATACCCAAGTCAATCCCAAGGAACAGTGTAAAGCAATTATCACTAGAAGGGGAACTGTAGTGGGTAGAAATGATGAGGAAGAATAGAAAAATGAAGGAAATGTAGAGAAAAATGATGAGTTAGAAAAAGAAAGTGAAAAAGAAAAAGAAGAGGATGAACCTAATGAGAAAATTGAGAGAAAAGTGATAAGTGAGGATAAAAAGAAAAGGAGTGATAAAGGCAAAGCAGCCTTAACCCCACCACTAGTCCAACATATGCCATATCCACACGCTCCATCCAAGAAGTCAAAGGAAAGGGAACACAAACGTTTCCTTGACATCTTCAAGCAGTTACAAATAAACATTCCTTTTGCTGAGGCGTTGGAGCAGATGCCAACATACGCCAAGTTTATGAAGGATCTCCTTACCAAGAACAGAAGATATACCGATGAAGAGACCATAGAGCTGGATGCAGGATGCAGTGCTATCATCCAAAAGACTTTCCCAGAAAAATCTCGAGATCCAGGTAGCTTTACAATTCCTGTAACAATTGGTAGATATCTGTGGGGAAATCTCTTCTTGACTTAGGTGCAAGCATCAACCTCATACCATTATCCATGGTTAAGAGGATAGAAGAGGTTGTTATTAAGCCTACCAGGATGACGCTGCAGTTAGCTAATAGATCAATCAAGCATCCATATGGCATCATTGAAGATGTGTTGGTGAAAGTCAACAAATTCTTCTTCCCAGTCGACTTTGTAGTTATGGACATGGATGAAGACAGTGAAGTTCCATTAATTCTAGGCAGACCCTTTATGAAGACTGCCAAGGTGCTGATTGATGTTGATGAAGGAAAGCTCACTGTCAGAGTTCATGATGATGAAGTTCAGTTTAATGTTCTTGAAGCCATCAAGCACCCAGTAGATAAGAAAGAATGTTTTAGAGTTGATGTTCTCCATGAAGTTATTTTTTACTCTAGAAGATTCTTCCACAAAAAAGATGGGTTAGAGAAAGCATTAACTGAAACTCAAAAGGAAGATGGAGATAGCAACACCTCAGAGTATCTTCATCAATTAAACACCTGCAAAGAAATCCCTGTTCATCACAACGTATTTGAAGAATTAAAGGAAGAAAAGAAGGAAGAAGAACCAAAGCTGGAACTTAAGGTACTTCCTTCACATTTAAAATATATTTTTCTTGCAGGAAATTCTCAGAAACCAGTCATTATCAATGCAAATCTTTCTGAGGATGAAGAAAAGAAATTGGTTGACTACAACAAAATAGTAAGGCTATTGGTTGGACCTTGTCAGATTTAACAGGTATCAGTCCTTCATACTGCATGCATAAAATTTTAATGGAAAAAGACTTTAAACCCGTTGCATAACCACAAAGACGTCTGAATCCAACCATGAAGGAAGTAGTGAGAAAAGAGGTAGTAAAGCTGCTAGAAGCAGGAATGATATACCCTATATCAGATAGTCAATGGGTGAGCCCCGTTCAAGTGGTGCCTAAAAAAGGTGGTATGACAGTAATAAAGAATGATAAAGATGAGCTGATTCCTACACGTACTGTCACTAGTTGGCGAATGTGCATTGACTATAGGAAACTCAACAACATCACCCGGAAGGATCATTTTCCTTTACCCTTCATGGACCAAATGCTAGAGAGGCTAACAGGTAAGAAATTTTATTGTTTTCTCAATGGATATTATGGATATAATCAAATCTGTGTTGATCCACAAGATCAAGAGAAAACTGCATTTACTTGCCCCTTTAGTATTTTTGCATATAGGAAGATGCCATTTGGTTTATGCAACGTACTCGCTACTTTCTAACGATGCATGTTTTCCATTTTTTCTGATTTAGTTGAGAAAAGCATTGAAATATTCATGGACAATTTCTCAGTTTTTGGTACTTCTTTTGATACATGTCTGTCTAACCTTGATACTGTTTTGAAACATTGTGTTGAAACTAACCTTGTGCTTAATTGGGAAAAGTGTCACTTTATGGTGATTGAAGGTATTGTATTAGGTCACAAGATTTTTATGCAGGGTATTGAGGTGCACAAGGCTAAAGTGGACGTCATTGAAAAATTGCCTCCACCAAGCAACGTCAAAGTCGTTCGAAGCTTTCTGGGACATGCAGGATTTTACCGACGGTTTATTCAGGATTTTTCAAAAATTGCTAAACCACTTAGCAATCTTTTGAATAAAGATGTCCCATTTCATTTTGATGATTTTTGTTTACATGCTTTTGAAACTTTGAAACAAAAACTAGTTTCCGCACCAGTAATCACTACACCAGATTGGAATCTTGATTTTGAAATTATGTGTGATGCAAGTGATTACGCGGTAGGAGCAGTTTTGGGACAAAGGAAAAATAAAGTTTTTCATGTCATACACTATGCAAGTAAAGTTTTAAATGATGCTCAAGTTAATTATGCAACTACGGAAAAAGAATTGCTTGCCATAGTGTATGCCTTCGAAAAATTTAGATCATATCTCATTGGATCAAAGTTGGTGATTTACACGGATCATGCCGCAATCAAATATTTGTTGGTTAAAACTAATTCTAAACCTCGTCTTATCCAATGGATTCTATTATTGTAGGAATTTGATTTAGAGATCAAGTACAAGAAAGGGTGTGAGAATTATGTGGCTGATCATCTGTCTAGACTCACCAATGAAGCCACTCCAGATCCAGAAATTCGAGAAGAATTCCCCGATGAGAAACTCCTACACATCTCAGAAAGGCCATGGTTTGCAGAGATGGCTAATTTCAAGGCAGTTGGTGCAATTTCGGAAGATTATTCTTGGCACCAAAGGAGGAAGTTTCTCAGTGATGCTAAGTACTTTGTATGGGACGATCCTTACCTCTTCAAAATAGGTGCAGATAACCTTTTGAGAAGATGTGTGAACCAAGAAAAGGCAAGGAACATTCTGTGGCATTGTCACAACTCACCTTATGGAGGGCATTATAATGGAGAAAGAACTGTGGCAAAGGTTTTGCAAGCAGGTTTCTATTGGCCGACACTGTTTAAAGATGCTCATGAATATGTGCAGAGATGTGATAACTGCCAAAGGACTGGAGGAATATAAAAAAGGAATGAAATGCCTCTACAAAATATCTTAGAAATTGAAGCTTTTGACTATTGGGGAATTGATTTCATTGGTCCATTTCCTTCTTCATACCTCAATGAATATATCTTGTTAGCAGTGGACTATGTGACCAAATGGGTTGAATCAGTAGTTGTACAAAAAGTTGATTCAAAAACAGTTATCCACTTCTTGAAGAGAAATATTTTTGCTAGATATGGAACACCGCGTGTACTCATCAGTGACGGAGGATCCCATTTCTGCAATGCTCAACTTCATAAAATCCTTCAGCACTATGGTGTTCATCACAAAGTAGCTTCTCCATATCACCCATAGACCAATGGGCAAGCTGAGGTTTCCAACAGAGAAATTAAAAGAATTCTAGAGAAGACAGTTGCTTAGTCACACAAGGATTGGTCCCAAAAACTTGATGAAGCTTTATGGGCATACAGGACTGCTTTTAAAGCTATTACTGGGATTACTCCGTTTCAGTTAGTTTATGGCAAATCTTGCCATTTATCGATAGAGTTGGAGCATAAAGCTTTTTGGGCCTTAAAATTCTTTAATTTTGACACTAACCTTGCAGGTGAACAAAGGAAGCTACAGTTGCATCAACTGGAAGAGATGAGCTTCTTAGCTTATGAGAATTCAAAGCTTTACAAAGAAAAAATTAAATTCTATCATGATAAGAAGCTTGTGAAAATAAATTTTCATCCTGGACAAAATTTTTTGTTATTTAACTCTCGATTAAGATTTTTTCCAGGAAAGTTGAAGTCAAAATGGTCCGGACCTTTCATCGTGAAAGAAGTCATGTCACATGGAGCTGTGACACTCGAGGACCCCAATACAAAAAGAACATGGACTGTCAATGGAAGTAGGCTCAAACCATATCTAGGTGGTGAATTTGAAAGGCTCACCACAGTAATACAACTTCAAGATGTTTGAGCTGCTATGCGTCCAGCTAATACGACTTAAAAGAAGCGCTTCTAGGAGGCAACCTAGTGAGGTATGTTTGTTTAAAATCTTTATATAAATAAATGCTGCAGGATTCTAGTTCATTCCAATACCCACTCCGGAGAGCACAAAGAAGCATAGCCTGGGGACAGGCTAAATTTTTCAGCAGGGGGGGAGGCAGTAGACAAGCTGGAACAAGACCTGGCAGCATATTTCACGGATCTTCAAAATTTGTGACAATCCTTTTGACTTATTTATCGCTTTCTTTTTAGCTTCTTACATATTTTGGGTTGCATATAGCTTATGTTGGAGTGGTGCACAGTTGGACAATATTTTTGGGAATGTGCACTAGAAAAACATTTTTTGATAAAGTTACACTTTTTGCATACAACATAATTTTGTAAATAAAATAGTAACTTAGGACAAAATTTTTTGGGATAAAAATAGAAAATTTTTCTTGATATATGGTGTTTTGAAAAGAATTAACAGAAAATGTTTTGAAAACTTCTTTTAAAGATCAGAACCACAAAAATGAAGTTTTTGTAGGAAACCTTGAGAAATGAAAAACAAAAACAAATGGTCTTTTCAGAAAAATCAAAATCAAGGTAAAAGTCTTTTTGCATGGAAATTGATAAATAACTTCAGTGGGAAACAAATGATTTGGTTGAAAACATGAAAATAGAACTTAAGCCCAAGTGAGTGTGTGCATCTAAACAGACATTATACACAGAGAGATCTCACTGATATAATCTATAGTAATTTTTGCATGAATTTCTAATTGTCATAAGCATATGATTCATGGATATGATTTAGGCCGTCTTTCTTTTTAAACATATTATTAGCCACTGGCCAAAAAGCTATCCCAAATATATCAAATGATTTATCCTTTGCAAACTCCTTTGAGCCTAAACAGTAATATTTGATTGAAACCTTAAACCTAGCATAGGAAATTTCATACCTTACCTAAGGTTAGGAGAGCAAAAAGAGAATGAGTTGTTATGGAAGAATGTTTGTGGATAGTTATGTTATGAAAAGAATTTTAGTAGTGGTTATATGCTATTCATGTGAAAAAGAAAAAGAAAAGAAAAAGAAAAAGAAAGAAAAAGAAAAAGAAAGAAAAAGAAAAAAATAAAATTCCATGAAAAAGAAAAATTGGGTGAAAATGATAAAAATAAGATGTCTTGGAAAAAGAGAAAAGGAATAGGAAGTAAAAGATCTAATTGTCTATATTTCTAGCTTGCTCTCCTAGTCCTAAGGTCTATTGAATATCTAGAAAAAACCAAGATTTCTTTCTAGCCAAGCCCAGCCATAAAAGACCTAATGATCCATGATGAATATGTATTATGATTTGATGGGAAATGAACTGCAAATTTTACCTATGATATATCAGTGATGGATGTGAGACTAAACACTTACCTATGGGAGAATTAAACACTTATTGAGAGGTTTTCCTCTGTTTGAAATTAGTCAAATGTTTCCTCTGAGGTCTTTTTGAAATGAAGTGTAAATTTGACTCTTACCTCATTTTGATTTCATGAAAATCCATCATTTTGTTTTCTCAAAGTATCAAGGTTAACTACTTTTTGAAAAAAGTTGTTCTGATCAAAGATTAAGTTGATTCTTGTCAAAGCATGATATCCTTACCTTTGCTTGAGGACAAGCAAGATTCTAGGTTGGGGGGAGTTGATAAGTATCACATTTCAGTAAAAATAGGATTACAATATGGCACTTATCCGTTATTTTAATTGATTTAGTCACAAGATAACCCTAGAAACCTAGTCAAATGATGATTATGTAAAGGTAAGTCATGCTTTTATGTTTCGAAAAGATTTCGTCCAATTAATTGGTTCAATTTTGCTAGGTCTGAAGGTTACAGAAGAACCACGCTTGCGAAAATAGGAGCATGGGGTGAACTAAGCAAAGGAAGAAGCCTCAAATAGCATTTCAGGCCCAACAAAGCGCCAAGGCCCAACAATTCCTTCAAGGCTAAGTTTTAACTCGCCCAGGTGGCCAGATTGTGCCTATTTCACTCGCCTGGGTGAGTGCAAGTTCCAAGAAAGCAGCCTTTAGCTTGCCCAGGCGTCTGGTTTATGAAGAAATTGGCCGCCCAGGCGACCCAAGCAACCAGGAGACCATTCCCTATAAATAGGGACGAATTTTGAAGGTGGGAGCATCATTCTTCACTTCTTTTCTCTCCAAAGCACTAGCTTAGCCATATTTCTTGCTTTCTTAGTTATTAAGTGAGTGTAGAATTTAGGAAAGTGAGGTAGAGTGAATCGTGTAAGGAGATTCTGCCAAAGAGAGGGTTGATGACGAGCTTAGTCGATTATTCTCTCGAGGAGGTTCTGCCCATGTTTGCCTAAACTTCCCTAAGGATTGGACGTACTCTTCTTATCCCTATGCTCTTTTAATTATTTATGTATTGTTCTATTTCTTGTTGGTGATCTTATTCTACGCTTAACGCTTGATTCTAATTAACTGTTAGTTTCATGAAATTAACCCTAAAGGAGACTGGAAAGTAAATTTAGGGTTTTAACTGAATTTAATCACTCATTACGTTACGTTGCTACGAATAGGGCTTAATGTTTCGATCGTAAGAAACAAGTGATTAAGTGCTTAATGCTTGCGTATTTAATTAAATATGCGAGGGATTGATATTTAGTAAAATAACCATAGGACCGTAATTGTGAGGAATCAAATTAGGGTTACTTAGACGTGTGCGGCAATAAGAATAGAACATGCATAGGTAAAATCAATTAAAGGGATAAGCAAGACGAAATCCAATCCTACACTTACTTGACTTGTATCCGTTTATTTATTTCCCGTAATCATTTATTTGTTTTCCGTTATCTTTATTTTACGCAACAAAAACAACAAATGAATCTTCGCTTTTTATCATCTGTATATAACTACTAAACTGTTAACAATTTAAATCAACCAACGTAAACTCAAATCCCTGTGGATACGAACTTTTATAAATTTTAAACTTACAACGACAAAATGGTACGCTTGCTGTGGTGAAAAATACGTAACAGTTCTATGAGTTCTTGCTTCAACTAAAACATTCATGGGTATTTTAGTGATTCTTTAAAGCAAGAAGTCTCTTTCAAAGGTTAAGGAAGAAGAATGTTCTAAGTTTGTTCTTGTCTTTCAACCTGAATTGTTCATTCATCTGCATGTCATTCATTGGATCATCAGGTTGTTTCTTTCCTTAACTCATTGATTGTAATTTTGTTTACAAATTCTGCTGTAATTGGCTATTGTAATTGGGTTCTTCTTGCTTGGGACTAGAGAAGGGTTCTCTAGCTTAAAGATCAGAGTAGTGTTCTCTAGATCTTTCTCCTTAGAAGTCTAATAGGGTTTTAGATTTCTGTTTTTTATCTAGGGTTGATAAAAGGGAGGTATGATTTCACTTTGTCGACACGCACCAAAACAATTTAACTACTTTAATGTTGTAGCACAGGATTAACCTAGGTCGAATAAGAGACACAATCAATATGGTTCTAGCTTCAATTTACGAATAACAGTGAGAGGGGAATTTTATCAAACAATTTGTGTGCGTAAGTAAAACTTGCAAAAACGTAAACTAAAATTAAAGAGCAACAAAGAAACTAACAGAATTCAAAAGAAGTGATGTAAAATAGAATTAAAGCATCAATCCAATTCACCTCACCAAGCAATTCGAATCATCGTTGTTCTCAGAAATTTATCCTATTGTGAAAGTTCATTCAACCTCATTAGAAGCAACTCAATCGACTTAACCCCTAAATTGATTGAAACCACAACCCTAACTGAAATATCATCCAATTAATCTGTGATTAATATTCGAAATTAGGAAATGAATCCATAACCTAATCCTTTTTCAATCCTAAACGCATTCATAATCATGAAAACAAAATAGCAATTGAAGAAGAAGATAAACATTCACATAGGATTCTAAATACTAAACCAGAACTCAAATTCTCCTTGTGCTTAGGTTAGATCCTTGAATTGATTGAGGATTTAGCCTTCCATGATCATCATCAGTGAAAGCCCCATGGAATTATTGCATGAGAATGGAAGAACAGAAAAACGAAAATGAAGAACAATGAAGAACAAGCAAGAACAGTTAAGAGAAAATGAAGAACAAGGGTTTGATTCGATAAACTAAAGAAAAGAAATATAAAACTTGTTTATTGAAATGTAAAGAGTGCTGTCGAAGTTTCACTAAAGTCACTAATATATGTAGTGACTGAGTTCTGAAAATAAAATGGGCCACAAACAAACCCAACAATCTAATTATTTGCTATTTACAACCAATGAAAGTCAAATTCGCAGCCCAAAATTACAAGTGTAGAGGTGCTAACTTCAAAGCTTAAAATGACCCTCTAAATGACAGAGTTGGCCTCAGGCTATTTCTAGCAAAATTTTAGATCTTTTTGTTATCTTTCCAGGGACTCCTAGAACACTCCATTCGAAGATCGGTATCACCCTATAGGTCCTGCACAAGTTAGATACATCAAGTGAGCAAAAATCCGAAAATACGCAACAATTAGCAATTAAGCCCACTTACTTGCCTAGGCTAAAAACTGAATTAGAATAGGAAAATAAAGGTCCAAGAGAGGTCAAATAAGCTAATAAGGATAGAAAAATACTCAACTAAAAGCACTCTATCAAGGTTCTTGTAAAAGCTTGTAAGAATATTTTATAATAGTGGAACTCTAATTCAGTGTGAATTAGAAGAAACTGGATGGAGCTTCATGTTTTGAAGTGAACCAGTATAAATTGCTTGTGTTCTTCTTCCTATATCTCTATTCTCATCTTATTCATTGATCTTTAATTCTTTGAATCATATTCATTGTTCAACAAGTTCTGTTTTGATCTATTGAATTCTTGGGCTGAGCTATTTGCTTGAGTAAAAGGTTTCTTGGTTTTAAAAGTGATAAAGATCCTGAAACTCTGATTTGAATTTGATTTTAAAATACCAAGGTTCAACCAATTCAACCCCCCTCTTGGTTGTTGTGAAGTATTCCTATTATTTTCATTAGTATGTAGGTGTCGTAGAGACAATCTGATTTATCAGTTGAACACCTTGTACTATTTATTATTTCATGATTAATAAGAGCAAACTTTATCTTTATCATATTTATGTCTCACCTATATTTATAGCAATATGAGTTTAAAGATAAAGGCCCTAGGAATAGAACAAGTGTACATTCAAGGTTCTATGATAGGGATCATGATCATGAGGATTCAAGGACACTACACGTCTATTGCCTAAAGCTTGTTGCTAGTCTTAAATCATCAAGAAATCAATAAGATTAGTACGACATCTTCTACTTGTATAGAGATATTGGATTTGTAAGGTCTCTCATCGTTTGGTAGTGCGGATCGTCCTAGACTTGAAGATGTCATCGAATATTGTGTCCTAGGGTTATACTTTGACTGTACGACTCTATCCGCCTAAAAATGGGGAGAACAGTGTATTCTTAGGTATAACCTGAATACATGAGTATAGATGGACATGCCGAAAGGACTCACAATCCTTTACAAGGGATTAGTCGTTCACAAGACCGATATCTATGCATAGTAAGAGATCATGAGGATTCATGATCTGTCTTAGAGTCAATAGAAGAAGATTCCTAGTTCCTGTGAAAAGCTATATTTAGTCAATAAAGAGAGATGATACTTTATCCTTTCTCTCGACTAAATGTGAATGGCGATGTGAGGGATGATGGAGACATGGTATCCAAATTAGAAAGGTAGATCACTTGATCAACTCAATTAGTTCTGGGACCGTAGAGCATTGCCAGTGTCGTTAAAAGAGTTTAATTGGTCCAAGTTTATTTATGTCAATGACTAATTGGGTCTAATGGGTCACACACAAAGGTTATTCTTGGTTGCAAGTTATATTGAGTTTGGGCCAATAATTAGTTATTGGGCTTTATCAAGACTATGATTTAAATTGGGTTAGAGTTGGACTTCAAGCCCACTTGAATCATGAGCCCTATTTGGGGCATTAGTGGTGAAATTAGTTTCTCCACCAATGGGCCCAAATGTGTTTACAGACCCGATGGACTTTGGGTCATGAATCCTACTAAGTCAAGGAGTTGACTTGACCAAAATAAGTTTTAGGCATATTTGAAATTTGAAATTTTGAATTTTAAATTCGAATTCAAATTCAAATTACGATCTGGGATAAGATTGAATTTATATTTGAGTTTAAATTTGAAATTTGAATTTTAAATTGTATGAGGTTATATTGTTGTGGATAATTTAAATTATCTAAATGAATTATCCAATAAAGATTGGATGAAGATTCTTTCAACAACATTATCATTTGAATTTAGAATTCAAATGAGTTTTGTTGCAACAAACTTTGGAGGGATGATAGAGAGAAGGAGACGGTTTTGATAAGAGGATCTTGATAGATTCTTTTTCAAATTTTTTGCAACATATGGATAGGATCCATTCACTTGAATTTTGAATTCAAGTCTTGCAAGAATGGAACAAACTCAAGTATGTTCTAGTAACATCTTGATTTTCAAAAATCCCAACAAACTGGGGCTGATGTGGAGTGATAGGATAATGCAATGTAACAACCGCATCTCACCTTAAATAGGCACCTATGTGGGGAGGATTAAAGTGTAGAAATTTTTACCCCCTCCTCTCTTGGTTCTGAACCAAGTTCTAGCTTTTCCTCTCCCTCATCTTCTTTCCTCTTTTGCTGAACCTTGACCTAACCTCAAGGCACCATTATAGTCTTGAGAAAAGAAACCAAATACTTGAAAGCCTCACACCTTTCATGCACCTGGCAAGCCATCAAGGAGAAGGAGGAATCAAGGAGAAGAAGTTCTCACTTGCAAGTAGGCCATGTGAATCACCATTGGAGGGCGTCATCTTCTTAGAGCCTTCAAGTGATAAAGGTATTTTTGAAACCCCAATGTGTTTCAATGAGTAATTCCTAAGAGCACATACATGAGGTGCATAGATGGTCTATGTTTCCGCATCGAAAATTTTGTTTTTTACCCTCATGTGAGCACACCGTGGTTGGACCAAGGTGCTGCATTTTTCGAACTTTCAATAATATCTCCTTGCATAGCACCTAATGGATGTATGACCTTTCTTCATGCAATAATTGCAAGTTATAGTGTTTGATGCTCTTTCAAAATGAGTCAATTGATGATACTTTTGTTTTGGAAGCACAAACCTTGTTTTTCCAAAAGGTTTTGATCCATGTTTGTACCCCAAACCAAAAGATCTCCAGCATATTTTTGCACACTTAACATTTGATTTAAATTGCATTTTCCTTTATAAAGCCTTTTCAAAAGATCAACCAAGTAGGAATTTTCTTAAAGCAAAAGCATATATTTTTCACGTTTACTCTTTTTGTAATCATCAAATTATTTTTTGTAAAATCTTGCATTTATCAACATTTAAAGATGATGAGGCACAAACACATCCATTATCTTTGTAACTTGAAACAAGCTTTTCATTTGCTTCTTTCAAATTTCAAAGTTCATATTACAATTTAGCAATTTTGGTAACATGCCATTTGAGATTACCTTTTAACCTATTATTGGTTTGTGCAAGTTTTTGGGCCTCTTCATGCATCTCATGGAAAACATCAACAATATTATTATATTCAGAATTTACCTCTGATTCAGCACTTGAGCCATCACTTATTGTAGAGGTGAAGCACATATGCTTCTTCATTCTCATATGTTGATTCAGAAGTAGTTGAATCATTTTCTTCCCACGCTATGTATTCCTTCCTTGGCTTCCCCTCTTTTTTAGTCTTCCTCTCACCTTGTTGCTTCTTCAAAAAGATTGGACATTCAGATTTCATATGTTCAAGTTTACTACATTCGAAGCAATTGAAGTTGGTGGATTTGTTGTTGTTGCTGTCATTTTTTCTGTTAAACTTTGACAGCTTTTTGTTCTTGTTTCTTCTCATGAACTTGCTGAATTTATTCACTATTAGGTTCATATGTTCATCACTTTCATCTTCACTTGATTCTTCCTTTTCCACATGAGTTGATGCAGTTTTCAAGTCTATACTCTTGTGTTTCTTCTCTGCATCCTCTGCATGTGTTAGCTGTTGTTAGGTATTTTCACCACGGCAAGCGTACCATTCTATCGTTGTAAGTTTCAAATTTATAAAGATCGTCTACACAGGGACTTGAGCTTACTCAGTTAATCCAACTAAAATTAAACAGTTGAATAGATATGTATAAGTAGGTCGAATGGTATTTCATTTGTTAATGCAGGTAAAGTAAATTAACTAAACTTAACGAAAATGAAAATATATTTATGAGAAAGCGGGATTGGATTTCATCATTCTTAACATCCTATATTCAATTAATATTTACCATGCATAAATCACCGTCTATTCTTATTGATGCACACTAGGTTACCTTGAATCGATTTCTCGCATCCAAGTTCTAAGGATATTTTACCGAATATCGATCCCTCGCATATTTAAGTAAATTATGTAACACCCCAAAATTTAGGGAATTACAGACAATTACTAAAAGTAAAGGCAGTAGAAAAATTTAGGGCAAAATGATAAGAACGCCCCTGAACAATTTCAGAAATGACGTTCATGTCCCTAGGGCAAAAATTGTCAATTTGCCCTGAACAATTCTAAAAATGACCAATGTATCCCTAGATATTTTAATAAGATATTTACTAGGAGAAATTACCAAAATGTCCTTAGACAATTTTAAATGACAGATAGGTCCCTGAAGCACTAAATGATCAAAATGCCCTTGGACATTTTAGAAAATGACCAAAATACCCCTAGGTCAAAAATGACCAAAATGACTTCAGAAAATTATGAAAACCTGAATATAGGATAAAATATCCTTAGATAACGAATTACTAGCAAGGTGGGGAGCAAAGAAACCTAAAATAAGATTTCTACGAATTTTGGAAAATAAGTTGCAAAGAGCTTAATCTAGACTATCTTGAGTGTCAGAAAAATTATAAGAAAAGTATAGACATGATCTATGAAGTTTTCTCTTAATTATGGGAAAAATAAGTATTCAAAATGAATTAGATTGATACTTTTACTAATTAAAAACAAAATGAGCCAATGA
>PYAF01003376.1:257853-271480 GCA_007407185.1 Glycine tomentella | reverse complement strand
ACAACAAAAATCAACAATACCTAAACTAAAGCAACTTCACGGTTTTGAAGCAAGAAAATGGAATATCCTACCTATTGAAATTTCACGTGAAGCTTAAGAAAGGAGGTGGTAGATCATTCATGAATAAGGCCACTTGGAAACAAATAATTACTTAGCCAATAAAAAGCTAACCAAGTGGAAAGTAAAGTAAGATTTTTAGTACAAAAATCTTGCTTAGGAGGTGGATGGACCATAGGTCTTCAATAACATTTTAAGAAGCAATTTATGGGAGGAAAGGACCGTGAGGTATGGCTGGTCCAAGGAAGTGAACGTGTGAAGCCTTGCCACTTTTAAAGCAATTACAAAATACTTCCAAAACAAATCAAAGTATAGCCGTGCCAAACAACTCACCTTGTATCCTATCTTCCTCTCATTTTAACCTTCTTTATCATACCTTGTACCAAGAACATCAAACCTTAGGAAGCTCATGAGGAATTAGGTGTTGATTAACCAAGCTTTCAAGAAGAAACAAGGAAGCAAAGGGCTGTCCAAACTTAAGAGAAATAAGGTATGGGGAGTTTATGATATTCAAAGCTTGAATAAGATTCTTATAAGGTTTTGATTTAAAAATAAACTATGTTGTTATAAATTGAATGATGGGTTGAAATACTTAAGTATCTATAAACTTGGTTGGAATATGTTTTATTTCCAAAAGTATGTTGATTTTATAGAAATTAAGTCTTGTATACAAGATGTTTGATGAAATGTCTCAAAGAGTAAAAGCTTTGTTAAATAAAATAATTATTAGAATAAGGGACTTGGTTTCAAATTAATGAATGATGTTTTGAATAAACTTGAATCTATGCTTAGTATATGAAGATTAAGTGACTGAAATTTGGTATATATCAATTATTTTAAAAGAAAGCAATTGTTTAATGGAATATGTTCCTAAGCCTTGAAGTGGCCGAAATTTCCTATGTTCCTTGAAGTGTATATATATGTTGTTTTGATGCTAGAAATTGGAGGAGAACATGTTGATTTATTCTTAGAAATATGTTGAATTTCATAAGGGTTAAAGTTTAAGTAGATTTCTTTGAATTCAAGGTTGCATACCACATGTTTGATAAATTGTCACAATGGATAAAATATGTTTAAAAGGTGTTTGTTTAAATCTTTATTGTTGATTTGATGTTTTACTGTTGAATTTGTATGGTGTTTTGCATGACTGGATGCTTTAGGCAGAAATTGTGTGTTCTTTCATGTGTTGCTGAGTATTTCCTATGAAAGCCCACCATGTGTTTAATGTATTGTCTCCAAGACATAAAACTACTTTAAGCAACTAAAATAGTTGAATTTTGATGAATCATGACTTGTTTAAGAGAACTATAAGAAGTAGACTATGGTTGTATGCCCATGGCTTATCTGAGAAAAATTTATGGAATTGAGCTATGGCTGTATGTTTGGGTGGTGGTGAAAAGCTTTATGTGATAAGGTATCTATGAACTGAGAAGAAAAATAATGATTAAAGATGTAATAAAAGTAAATTACTTATGCATTTTCATACACATATGCCTGGCGGGGGTTAATCCGTGGAGTTGATGCCTTGCGGGGGTTAATCCGTGGAGATGTGTGTCAGATAGTTAGAGGAACTGAGTATAAGTGCTCAGACAGTGAGGAGTCTGAGCTGGGGGGTGCTTCGGCAGTGGGGAACTCACGTCATCCATGATGATCACATGTAGTGTGGGTGACTTTCCTGTGCACCACTGTGACACCCTGACTGATTATGCAAGTTCTGGACCAGTGATTGGGGCTATCTGACTGTGGCCACTGATGATGATTTTATGATAAGCTGAGATCTCAGTCATGCATCATATAAAAAGATGAGCATGCATTATAAACATTACATGATGAATATACTGTATGGATTAATTCATGTGTCGTGTAGCTGAGGTAATTTAATTTGTGAGTGAATCCTGTAACACCCCAAAATTTAGGGAATTACAGACAATTACTGACAGTAAAATGTTAATGAAAGGCAGTAGAAAATTTAGGGCAAAATGACAAGAACGCCCCTGAACAATTTCAGAAATGACGTTTATATCCCTAGGGTGAAAATAACAATTTTGCCCTGAACAATTCTGGAAATGACCAATGCATCCCTAGATATTTTAGTAAGATATTTATTAGGAGAAATTACCAAAATATCCTTAGACAATTTCATAAATGACAGATAGGTCCCTGAGGCACTAAAAGACCAAAATACCCCTGGATTTTTTTTTTAATGACCAAATTGTCCTTAGGCATTTTAACAAGATACTTTAGGGAGAAAATTCTCTAAACACTCTGGGATGCCTGAAAAATAATTAGAATACCCTTAGGGTAACAAATACAGAATTTCCCTGAATATTTTTTTGAAATGACGATTTTACCTCTAGGGTGAAGGGTAAAATTACCAAAATGCCCCTAGGTCAAAACTAACCAAGATGACTTTAGAAAATTATGGGAACCTGGTCTCGAGTGGATTGCGCCAGATCCCGCGCGAGTCGCGCCATAAGCAAAGTTCAACCTTTCAACTCGAAGAAGCCACACGATCAGCGTGAAAGCCAGCGCGAGTAGCATGGGACAGATCAAGGGACCAGTCATTCAACTCGAACAGGTCACGCTATTAGCGTGAAAGGCCACACTACCAGCGCCATAAAGCCGAAGTGTCAGCGCTATCAGCGTGATATCTCGCGCCAGTAGTGCCACAAGGTCTGAAGGAAGCTTCTCATTCGTGCAATCCGTGCGATCAGCACGGAATCCCGCGCTATCAGTGCGGCGAGGATTCTGTTTCCCTATTTAAAATATTTGGCTCGAAAATGCATAGGAAAAAGAGGCTCTGTTATTGGAATTAAACCATTCTGAAGGCAATTATAAAAGCAAGGCCTCTGGGCTAAAGAAAAACACACCTTTTACCATTGGAAATTACTCATACATAGAATCAAAGCTAGGGTTTACTGCAGAATCATGTTTCTATTGAAAGTTTTGGTGTTTTTGATGTCTATGTCAGGCTAAATTTTGTATTGTGGTTAGGCCAAGAACTGATGTGAACTCCTCTGTAACTTGACTGGTATTGAATGAGACTGTCATGATTATTTTATTTTACTCTGTTGTTTATTGTTTTATTCTCATTTAGAATTGGTCATTCTGCTTAAGTACTGAGAGTTAGGATTCGCAATAGGGATGTTGGAGTTCTAATTTTTTACCTGAGTAAAGTAACAGTTATTCATTGCCTAGGGATAGGGATGCGTGACTGCAGAACCTTATAATATATTCTTTTAAATGCTTAACTTGATAGAATTCACTAAGGGATTAGGTTTTTGATTCAGGTTAAAGGGTTAATTCGCTAAGGGATTAGGGATTAGCTAAATAAGAAAAGATGTATTCTCTGAGCAGTCAGAAGCAATCAATTTTGATTACCAGTTAAGTGAAAGAGGCAGGAATCAAAGGGGATTGCGTCCTAATCACAATTGTTCCTTCCATTGGTAATATTTCAACTCAAATTATTGCAATTTAATCTTTTTAATTTCTGTCTTTATTTTTCAACACTCAACACACAACAACAAATTCTTCACAAACAATTTCTTTTTCTCTTCCAATTACTTAGACTGCTAATTACTGTGATTTCACACCAATCCCTGTGGAGACGATACTTACTTACCCACTTTATTACTTGAAACGAGCGGTGCACTTGTCGTGTTCCCAACAGTACACAAAATAAACCTCCTCTATGATTCCCAGATTTTATTTCCCATTATAAGTCTCGAATTTCATCCACAAAGCCACATACATTTTAGGTCTTAAATATAACCCTAATACTCCAAATGAAATAAATTAGCAATTGAGCCATACATTTCAAAATTGTTATGTCCTAAACATAAATTATCATGCCAATCTAATTTCGAGGATTTGAATGCGACAATTCTATTCATACAATTAGAGCCATAATCTAAGAATTAAAACATATCTAAAGCAACTTCCTTGGATATCCTATCATGCAATACACGAACACAAAATAAGCAGCTGAAGTGCAGTTGGCGCAGATGGCGCCACATTTCACGCGAGTCGCGTGGGCTATGTTCTTGCTCCATCTCTATCAATCTTTCTCAGAACCAATCCTAACCATCATGCCTACTAATCTAAACTCCAAAACATATGACATCCAAGTCTTAAGAAGTAGAATGCATACCTTATCACGAGCCATTGCACAAAAGTTTGATCTTGAAAGAAATCACAAGAAAGTTTATGCCTCAATTGCTATGTCAGAAGGGCTTTAGGAATTAGGGTTGTACAGTATTTATAGAGTTCAAAATGGAGAGAAGTTAATAGGAGTCATGAGGGAATATGTAACTGAAATGAGGGGTTAGTGGCAGTTATTGTGCTCACAACGTTTGAATGGGAATGGCCAAGGTTTGTGGCTGCTGAGCAATAGCGAAAGGTCACCAAAGATAAGTTTCAAAATTTTAAAAAATAAAACTGCCTTCGAAGTGTCCCGCAACTCGCGCCATAACCCACGCGAGTCGCGCTGACTTACAAAACTTATGGCGCGAATGGCGCCGTGGTTCATGCGACTGGCGTCATCTTACAGAACCCCCTCATACTTATGGTACGACCAGCGCCAGTCTCCACACGGATCGCTTGAGATTTTTTTTAAATAAAACAATTTATAAAATTCATAAAAGACTTTAAACACAAATTGCAACTTTTCAGACCCACCAACTGGTATTTCAGACTTGTTACTTCCCTGCTAGACCCTTCACTAGATTTGGATTTTTGCCAGATCTGTTCTGTTGGCACTCCAATCACCAACCTAGAATTGTCTTCTTGGGTGACTTTGTCTTTATTCTTACCCTTTCTTGACTTTCCTATAGACATTATCTTTACTATTTTTCAATATCTAGTGAATTTGATTTCAATTCTTTCTTCCTTTAATCTCAAATAAGATAATCAAGGAATATGGTTTAACATCAGGTTAATGAACAGAAAGTTGCGCAACCAAATGACTTAAATAACAACAAACAACACAAAATAATCAAAACTACCATAACTAAAACTTAAATCAGATAAGTAAAATAGAAGGAAATCTAAAAGAAAACTCTTGGATTGCCTTCCAAGTAGCGCTAGTTTAACGTCACTTAGCTTGACGCTAGATTCTCAAGTTTCAGGTGAAATCAGTGGTATGGAAACAGTATTCCTATCCACTTGCCCTCCATGATATAATTTTAGTCTATACCCATTAACCTTAAAGGATATATCTGAATCTTGAGGAGCTATTTCAATTGTCCCAAATGGAAAAACTTTTTTAACAATGAAGGGACCAGACCAACAGGATTTGAGTTTACCTGGGAATAGTCTCAGTCGAGAATTATATAGCAATACTTGTTGTCCCGGCGTAAACTCCTTTGGATGAATCTTTCTTTCATGCCACCTTTTTGTCTTTTCTTTATAGATTTTTGCATTTTCATAAGCAGCTAACCTGAACTCATCAAGCTCATTCAATTGTAATAATCTTTTCTCACAAGCTTTAGACAATTCAAAGTTAAGAAACTTAGTAGCCCACAGGGCTTTATGCTCTAATTCAATAGGCAGGTGACAAGACTTACCATAGACTAACTGAAATGGTGACAGACCTATTGGAGTTTTCAAGGCTGCTTTGTATGCCCAAAGTGCGTCATCTAGCTTCCTTGCCCAGTCTTTTCTAGAATTTCCAACAATTTTCTCTAGAATCCTCTTTAGCTCTCTATTGGAAATTTCTACCTGTCCACTGGTTTGAGGATGATATGGTGTAGCCACTCTATGGCTAACTCCATACTTAGCAAGCAAACTTGAGAAATGTTTTTTGCAAAAGTGAGTTCCTCCATCACTTACTATAGCCCTGGGTACTCCAAAATGGGTGAATATATTCTTTTGTAAGAAAGATACAACCACCTTTGCATCATTGGTAGGTAAGGCCACAGCTTCTACCCATTTAGACACATAGTCTATAGCCACCAATATATATTGATTTGAATACGATTTAGGGAAAGGTCCCATAAAATCGATTCCCCATACATCAAACAATTCCACCTCTTGAATATTATTAAGTGGAATTTCATCTTTTCGGGATATGTTACCAGTTCGTTGACAATTGTCACATTTTTCCACAAAATCCCTTGCATCATCAAAAAGCGTAGGCCAATAATACCCACTTTGCAATACTTTATGTGTTGTTCTATTCCCTCCAAAATGTCCTCCATAATTTGAAGAATGACAATGCCAAAGAATCTTTGGCACCTCCGATTCAGCTACACATTTGCGAATAACACCGTCAGTGCATTGAAAATATAGAAAAGGGTTATCCTAGAAATACCTCCTTGCATCATGAAGGAACCTCTTCTTCTGCTGCCAATTAAAGTCTTCAGGCATTATTCTAACAGCTTTAAAATTTGCCATATTTGCAAACCATGGAACAAGTTGAATGGCCAACACTTGCTCATCAGGGAAAGATTCATTAATCTCCATTTCTGGCCCATCTTGTAAGTCTTTCTCCTGAATTATATACAAGTGATCAGCTACTTTATTCTCTACTCCAGCTTTGTACTTGATTTCTAAATCAAATTCCTGAAATAATAACATCCACCGCAGCAAGCGTGGCTTTGCATCCTGTTTAGTCCTCAAGTACTTAAGAGCAACATGGTCAGTAAATATAATAACTTTAGACCCTACTAAATAAGATCTAAATTTGTCTAATGCATATACTACTGCTAACATCTCTTTTTCTGTAGTGGCATAGTTAACATGTGCCTCATTTAAGACCTTGCTAGCATAATATATAACATGCAACAGTTTATCTTTCCTCTGACCAAGAACAGCACCAATAGCATATGCACTTGCATCACACATAAGTTCAAAAGGTAAATTCCAATTAGGTGCTGTCAGAATAGGTGCAGTTGTGAGTTTCTCCTTTAACACATTAAACGCAAGTAAGACAAACTTCATCAAACACAAAATCAGTTTCTTTCACTAGAAGTTGACTAAGAGGTTTTGCAATTTTTGAAAAATCTTTAATGAACCTCCTATAAAAGCTTGCATGTCCTAAGAAACTTCTTACCCCATTAACATTAATTGGTGGTGGAAGTTTTTCAATTAGTAGTAGTTTAGCTTTATCAACTTCTATTCCTTTTTCAGAAATTTTATGTCCTAAGACTATTCCATCACGAACCATAAAATGACATTTTTTTTCCCAATTTAAAACTATATCCGTTTCTTGGCATCATTTCAATACTTTAGATAAACTCATTAAACAGGTATCAAAACAAGAACCAAAGATAGAAAAGTCATCCACAAAAACTTCCAAACCTTTTTCTACCATGTCAGAGAATATAGAAAGCATGCACCTTTGCAAAGTCGCCGGCGCATTGCATAGACCGAATGGCATTCTTCTATAAGTGAATACTCCAAAGGGACAAGTGAAGGTTGTCTTCTCTTGATCTTCAGGTGCTACTAGAATTTGATTGTAGCCAAAATATCTGTCCAAAAAGCAATAAAACGCATGGCCAACCAATCTCTCTAGCATTTGATCCATAAAGGGAAGTGGAAAGTGGTTTTTTCTTGTGGCATCATTTAGTCTTCTATAATCCACACACATCCTCTATCCGGTGATTGTTCTAGTGAGAATTAGTTCATTATTATCATTATGAACTACAATCATCCCACCTTTCTTGGGAACAGTTTGAACAAGACTTACCCATGCAGTATCTAAAATTGGGTAAATCATACCGGCATCTAACAAATTCACCACTTCCTTTCTAACCACTTCTTTCATGGTAGGGTTCAGTCTTCTCTAAGGTTGTCTCACTGGTTTGATATCATCCTCCATTAAATTTTATGAGTGCAAAAAGAGGGATTAATGCCCTTCAAATCAGATATAGACCATCCAATTGCACTTTTGTGTTCCTTGAGTACTTTGAGTAGTTTTTCTTCTTCAACTTCAGACAATCCTTTATTGATAATAACAGGATATGTCTTCTCCTCTCCCAAGAACACGTATTTCAGATGTTCGGGCAATTCCTTCAGCTCTAGTTTTTGTGTTTCGCTTGTGATATCATCTTCTTTCTTTTCCAGCACCTCCATTTCAACTTCCCAATCTTCAAGTGGACTGTCTTCACTTCTAATCTTCAGCACTTCAGCTAACTCTTGATCATTGGACTTCTCTGTATGCACTATAGTGTCTAAAATATCAACTCTGAAACAATCATTTTTATCAATAGGATTTTTCACAGCATCAAAAACATTAAAAACAAATGATTCATCAAACATTCTAAGTTCCAGTTTTCCTTGGGCTACAACAATTATAGCTCTAGCCGTAGCCAAAAAGGGCCTACCTAAGAGGATAGGTATCTCACTTTCCTCCATGTCTAGAACTATAAAATCAGCTGGAAAAATAAATTTATCAACCTTAACCAAGATGTCTTCAATGACTCCCTAGGTTTTCTCAATGATCGATCAACCAATTGAAGGGACACCATGGTAGGTTTCAATTTAGAAATTCCCAAGGACTTGCATACTGAGAGAGGCATCAAGTTGATGCTTGCTCCAAGGTCATAAAGCCTTACCCACATTCACATTACCTATTGCAATCGAAATGTTGAAACTTCCTGGATCTCTGAGTTTGGGTGGAACTCGCCTTTGAATTATGGCGCTCCACTCTTCAGTAAGCACAACTATTTCACATTCCTGCAATTTATGCTTTCGAGACAACAAATCTTTCATGAACATAGCATAATTAGGCATGTTAGCTAAAGCTTCAGCAAATGCAATATTAATATGCAACTTTTTAAACATTTCTAAAAATTTAGCATACTGTTTCTTTTGGGCTTGTTGCTTAAGCTTCATTGGATATGGTGGCTTTTCAAAGAATGATAAATCCATTACCTTCTTAGGATTTGTATCAGCTGGACTTTTATCCTTACCTGCTTGTGTCTCCACCTTTGCTTCTTGCTCATCATTTTGATTAGTGTTAGCGATTTTATACGCTCGCACCACGGCAAGTGCACCGATAGTTTCAAGTAATAAAATAGGTAAGTGAGTATCGTCTCCTCAGGGATTGGGGTGAAATTCACAGCAATATTGATTCTAAGTAATTGGAAGTAACAGAAAAGAAATTATTCTGGAGAATTGTGTTGAGTGTTGAATATAAAACTGAAATTAAAATAAACAGTAAAATAATAAAGGTGTTACCAATGGAAGAAACAATTGTGGTCAAGCACAATCCCCGTTGATTCCTACCTCTTTCACTTAACTGATTTCTCAAGTTTGATCACACAATGATACATCTTTCCTAAATTGGCAAATCCTAATTCCTTAGTAATTTAGCCCTTTGACAGCAATCTTAATTCCTTAGTAATTCCTATCAAGCTTATGAAAGACTATATCATGAGGTTTGCTATTCCAATTGTTCAGAGAATAAATCTTTCCTACTTTAGTTAATCCCTAATTCCTTAGTGAATTAACCCTTTAACCTGAATCAAAAACCTAATCCCTTGGTGAATTCTATCAAGTTAAGCATGTAAAAGACTATATTATAAGATTCTGCAGCCACGCATCTTTATCCCTAGGTAATGAACAACTGTTATTTTACTAAGGTCAGAAATTATAATCCCAACGTCCCCATTGCGAATCCTAACCCTCAATACTTAAATAGAATGGCCAATTCCAAGTAAGAATAAACAATAAGAACAGAGCAAAATAAAACAATCGAGAATCTCATTATATACCAGTTAGGTTACAGAGGAGTTACATCAGTTCATGGCCTTCCCACAATACAAGGTTTAGCCTGCCATAGGCTTCAAAGAAACCAAAGTTGTCAAATAACACATGATTCTGCAGTGACCTAGCCTTGATTCTTGACTTCCAAGGGTTTAGAATGATGGAGAGAGTCTTCAGAGTCCAAGGTGGTGTTCCTTCTTTAGTCCCAGAGGCCTTTATTTATAGATTGATTTAATTCAAGTAACAAAGCCTATTTTCTATGCCAATTTCAAACCAAATCTTCTTAATTCAGGAAACAGCGCCTTCGCAGCGCGGCTGGGGCGGCTCGTGGCGCGGATCGCGCCAGTCTTTCGAATCAAAGCTGCCTTCAGACCTTCTGGCGCGGATGGCGCCAGACACCGCGCGGATCGCGTGGGAACTTCGAATGGATGGCGCTATTGGCGTGGACATGGCACGACTGGCGTGGAGTCTTCGAGCTTAACGCTGTGTTTTTGCATCATGGCGCGACTCGCGCGGATATTTGCTTGAATCTCCTCATTTTGGCCCTAAAAACATACTTTGGTAATAAAATGAGATATTATTAAATATAAATAACAAACTAACTTATTCTAACCTAATTCCTAATGATTTAATTGAAATCTAACCTAAAACTAGCCTAAAACTAAGATGTGTTTGCAACACATCAACTAGCTCCAGCCTCCTCGCCAACCTTTTTCTGCACTATTTTGGTCTTCTCTTGAGATGCTATTACAATTCACTCCTTGTAGTGATTACTTTAGCTTGCTCTCTAGGATTAATCACTGTATCACTAGGAAAATCTCCTTGCTATCTTTCTGCAAGCTGCTTTGACAACTGATCAATTTGATTTTCAAGATTGCGAATAGAAGCATCTTGATTCTTGTGGTGAGCTTTGGTCTCATTGATGAATGCATTCATCGCTTGATGTGCTCATTAGTAGTCTTAGACAACTGTAACATGGCTTTCTCTAGTTCAGAAGGTTTTTGGGTGGAATAGGTGGAGGCTGCAAATAGTTATCAGATTTGTAATATAATCCTCCACCTTGAAACTTTCTTTGAAAATTGTTACCTATAGCAAAATTCTAATTTCTCTGAAAGTTTTATTGAGGTCTTTGGTCATACCACACGTCATTTACCTGAACTGGGTCAGCTCCTATCAATGTAGGACATTCGTTGGTCTCATGGTCTTCTTGGCAATATTCACAACTGAAGACTGGGGCCCGACTTGATGTGGCTTGAACTGAAGAAATTTGTAGCTTGTCAATTCTCTCATTAAGCTTGGCTAGCTGCTGTGACAAGACTTTCTGTTCAGCTACATTGGCATCGCTACTCCCCAACTGAATAACCTCTCGTTTGGGCTGAATTGCAATGCTCTCATTCTCATTTGTTGCCAAGGAGTCAATCAACTCATAAGTTTGAGCTGCTATTTTAGATCTAATTGAACCTCCCGCTCCAACATTGACAATTATTCTAGATTCAGGAGTCATTCCACTGAAGAAAATCCTCACCTTCTTCCAAACTAGCATATCATATTGAGGACACTTTCTGATTAACTCCTGAAATCTCTTCCAAGCTGCACACAACGTTTCTATACCATGTTGAGTAAAATTAGTGATCTCATTCACCAATTTGTTATATTTTTCCATAGATAAATGTTGAGCAAAGAACTTCGCAGCCAACTCATCCCATGTGGTGATGCTGTTAGAAGTCTGTCTGTCTAACCATCTGAGAGCTCGTCCTTTCACTGCAAAAGGAAACAATCGCAATCTAATTGCATCATCACTTACCCCCTGGTGTCTTATGGTATCACAAATCCTTAAGAATCTGTCCACGAAATCATGGGGATCTTCGTCATCTTCACCACTAAACTGGCTTCTTTCCACCAAAGTAATTAATGATGGATGAATATCAAAGTGGTTCGCCTCGATGGGTGGTCTGACGATGCTAGAATTGGGTTTCGTGAATAATGGAGCAAGGATATCCTCCATCAATTCATCCTCTGGGCGTAGCTGATTATTGTTTCTTTCAGCCATCTCTAGTTCAACTTCAGGTTGTGAACTAGAAACTTCTGCTTCCTTCCTCTGTTTGGCTAACCTCCTGTTTCTTCTAGCAGCCTTTTCTATCTCAGGGTCATACTGTAAATTTATAGGATCAATATTGTACCTCGCATACAACTGAAGGAAGCAGATCAGTAATAACAAGAATTCCAAGATTAAAGAATAAAATTACAATTAAATTGGCATACTCAATCACTGGCAACAGCGCCAAAAACTTGTTGCGAACTCGGCAAGTGTATCGTTCGTTCCAAGTAATAAAGTGATAAATAGAGTATCGTCTCCACGAGGATTGAGGCACTAGTTTTATTGTAATTGTTATCTTTAAATTGGAAGAAATAAAATTCAATTGGTTTATGGTTTGTGTTGTGAATTGAAGAAATTAAAATAACAAAGGTAAATTGCTATTGAAATTAAAGATAAAATTGATTATGTTTTAGAATTTATGGAAAAGAATTGCAGTCAGAGCACTCAACCTTATGATCCCTACCTCCTTTACTTGGATTAATTACTAAATTAATTATTCTAAATGTTCAGATAATGTATTTTTCCATCAAACTAGTTAAGCCCTAATCGCTTAGTGACTTTAACCCTTTAATTCAATTAAAACCCTAATTCCTTAGTGATTTCTGTAACGACCGCTTCTACTTCGCTTTATTTCTTACTTATTTTATTTTATTTTCTAATTTTTTTTATTCCATTTTCGAAAATAGAGGATAATAGCCCAAAATTGAATCCTTTTAAATTTTACAAGAAAACAGAAAAGCATAAAACTTAACGCGTTATCTAACGGTGTTTAAGTTCAAATAACATACAGTCTGTATTACAGTCCACAGAAAATTATTATCATACAGTTCATTAAACAGTTCAAGTACAGTCCAAATAGTTCTATTCAGTCAGCTTAACACAGCTTGGCACCAAATACACAAAAATCACAAGCACAGCATAAAGTACATCCAGCTTCTTCATCAAGTCTTCCTCAACGTGTTTCTCGTTTACTGTTCCTCTGCTCGCCCAAATAAATTGGGGTCATCACAGGTGTCAACCACCGACACAAATAAGGGTAAGTACATGATAAACAAAATTTAAATATAAATAGTCATAAATATACGTAAATAATTATATACAGATAAGTTACTAAAATATTTACAATTCTTTAGTTAACACCATCTTCTCAACACATGTTTTAAATCATCTCTTTATCACACATACTCATCATGAAATGCATTAAAATGCATGCTTATCTTGTTATATGATGCATGACTGAGATCTCAGTTTAACGTCTCAAAAATTGTGGCCACAGTTAGATAACCCCACCCTCACCTTAGTGGAACGAACTTATCCATCCCGTCAGGGTAGCCCAGTGGCGCGTAGGAGTATCACATCCACCCATGTGATCATCATGGTGGTGTGGTCCTCACTGTCTCAACTACTCCCAAGTTTAAAACACGTATGAAACTCAGTTTAGTTATCTGACACACCTCTTCATGAGGATCGTCTCATCGTCTCAAATTTTACCCCACCGGGTATATGCACATGAAAATGCATCACTGATTCATTTTATATCTTGTAAATTATTATTTTATTTTCAACACAACTCCATATCACAGAGTCACAATATTATCACATAATCATCATCACAGGATCATCATCACAGTCTCATCACAACATCACAGAGTTATCATCACAGTCTTATCACAACATCACTTCCATCTCAAACTAAACATCATCACAGTGTACACCTCTTAATTCATTTCTCATCATCATGAATCACCACACATTATGTTAACT
>PYAF01003376.1:233373-247108 GCA_007407185.1 Glycine tomentella | reverse complement strand
CCCCCCCCCCCCCCCCTCCCCCTCAAATTTGAGGTCTCTGATTTAGATTCCCAATCATAATTTGTATTTTTTTAGTCTATCAAATTCACAAAATACTTTTCTTAATCTCTCTTGATTGATTTTGGGTTGTTTAGATGCATAATATATGAATTTTTTATTATTAAAGGACTAAAAAAACATTTTAAGAATTTGAGGGATTAAGAAAGACAGATACTCAATCAGATTGAGGGAATAAACATATTTAAGCCTTCTCAAAATTACCCTTATCCCATATATAGGTGCACTTTTCACCTTTCTTTGATTATCATTCTCAACAAAGCACTCTAAGCAAGGCTTTTCTCTCCGCGAAAGTTCCTTGAAGATTGATTTTTCCACACTCACTGCTTTTTTCTCATCTTTGTACTATGCCCTCTTCTCATTGCAACTTGTCTCCTGAAATTGCTCCACATTGTCGAGAGATCTTCATGATCACCAAAGTCTTGTGCGCTCCTATAGTAGATAATTGAAAAGTTGACTTGTAGACTATAGAATGAGAAACCTTATTTTAGATAGTCTCCTAAAACCACCTGCAGCCCAATCTCATGAGAAATCTCATCAAGCTCTGTAGTGATCTTCTCCTTCTCGTAACTTACTGGGGATACACTTGAATTTCTTATCAAGCTTTGTTGATTTTCCTTAAAGGCCCTACTTTTCATCTATTTTTATTCAAGCATCAAAGATTTTTAGCAGCTAAATGCTTTTGGTCTTGGGTTTTGGCTATAATTTATTTCATCTGAAGATTTTTGTACTTAATTAATTGCACTAGATTTTATGAACAAAATTAAAAGATTTTTTTTTTGTGTGGAGAATAAATCAAGAGACTAAAAGAGCAAAAGAATAATTTAACTATTAATTTAATTAAATATATTATTATAATTACCTTAATTATTATAATTAATCTTTTATATCAATTGAAATACTGTAACTTTGTTAAAAAGTAAAAGCAAAATTAATAAATTTGTGGGTTGTAACATGGTATTAACTTATAGGTCTTACTAACCAATGTCCTTAGGGCAAGAGACATTGGTTAAGGAAATAAAATGAATAAGTATTTATTGTGAAAATCATAGATATAATTTTGTGTATCTCAATAAAAAAATATTTTAATTTTTTAATCAATGTCCTTAGTACAATGATTAACATGTGTCTTAACTTATTAGTAAAATGTGCAATTGGTATAATAAATAACAATTTATTTTTAGAGAAAATCATATAAATATAATGATAATAATTGGTTTGTATCATGAAATCACAAGTAGTATTTTTTTTTCAGTATCATAGAATACTTGTTATTTTTTAAATTTCTCTTTTATGCCTTTTACGTCATCTGAAAATGTATAAATTCTATAGAAAAACTAGCATGGAAATTTTAATTATCATATATTGAAGGAAATATATTAAAATAAAAAAAATAAAAAACATATGATTGACTTATGAATAAAAAGGAAAGATAAGCTTAACTTATGAATTAAAAATATTTTTATCTCTGTACAAACATATCTACTAAAGTATTTTTATTATTTTAATATATATTCCTCTATATAATAATAAGGCTGAAATGTAATTTTGTTCTTGTTATTTTTTAAAATTTATAATTTTTGTCTCTCTATTTTAAAATAGAGACATGTAATTTCTATATTTTTCAAAAAATGTAATTTCGGTGTCCCTATTTTAAAAATAAAGACATATAGTATCTCAATTTTGCAAAATTTACAATTTAGTTCTTATGTCAAACTAAAATTATTAATGTTAACAATGACGTGAATTAGACAAATAATCTTTTGTCATGTCACTAAAATTTGGTCACATCAAGATAATTTTTTCCTGGACAATGTTTTAGAACCAAAATCGCATATTTTACAAACTAAATGACTAAATATCTATATTTTAAAATAAGAGGATTAAAATTATGAATTTTGACAAATATGAGGACTAAATGTCTCTATTTTAAAAATAAAGAGACCAAAGTTGAGGATTTTAAAAAATAGAAAAATCAAAATTGTATTTAATAATAATATGCTATCATATTATATATTTGATTAATTTAATCAAAATTAAATTTAATATTTATGTTTTCCTTAATAAACCTTGATAGAGATTAACTATTCTTTTTAAAAAAATTCATAATTTTGTTTTTACTTAGATTGTGACAATATGAAAGAAAAACATAAGAAAACTGAAAATAAATAATTGGAAAAAGGATTTACCAAGTTGGTAGGTTTTACTTATTGATTACGATTTGTTTTTACAATTATGCATGAATATTCATGTAACAACCTTTTTCTTGAACATTCTTATAACTAGTTATTTCTTGTTATGACACTCTTACAAGCAAGAATTCACCATATAAGTCGCGAGACCATGAACATATGGCAAGTAAAGTTAATTATAGAAAACATCTAAAAAACGTAATTAATTCAATTATAAAGAATAATTATAAATATCAATGTTGACATCAATGAACCTGATTAAGCCACAACCAATCATGCAATTGTTGGCAGTACCAAAGAACATTTCAGGACATTTTTTATTGCAACTGTCAACACATACAATATACGCAGGAGGAATTTCTATTAAAGGTGCACATATTAATTCACATTTGCGAGCACAACTAATGGCATTATACTCACTGTTTGACTCACCTTGCACAAATGGAAGATTGCATGCTTATGTGAAAGCCAACATAGTTATGATCATAATCACAACTTCAGTACTTTTCATCTATTTTTTTTTTTTTTACTCTTCTCTAAGTCTTTACAAACTATTTCAAGATTTTGTATAGAGGTTAAATTTGTTAGGTTTCAAGATAAATAAACATCACTATATATGTACAATATACTCCTTCTTGTCTCAAATATAAGCAACAAAAGTCTCTTATTTTTTGGTCTCAAATATAAGCATATCTTAATAATCTATTCCTTATTTAATGAGATTCTTTCTAAAATATTCTTCATTTAATAAGGTCAAAGAGTTTTTTATGTTTCATATCATATTTCAATGAAAGATAGTTTAAGAAAATTGTTTATTTTTAATTAAAATTATACAATTTAATAAAATTAACTAATTTTCTTAATAAGTGTGAAATATGTCTTTCTATACATATAATGGAAACCAAAGGGAGTAACGCACTTGAAATATCTTTAACTTCTCGACAAATTATGCATCAAGTACCTTCAAAATTTTACATCATGTGAATTTAACTTGTTATCATTATCAATAAAATATTATATTTTAACAATGTTATTAAAGTTAATTATATATGATATTTAATAAATATATTAATAATATTATATACATACGTTAAAACATATATTACATACATTAATACATATAGTAAATGTGCATATTAAATACATATAATCCATATATATTAAATACATATATCGCATTGATTAAACATATTTAAGAGATATTTAATTTTTGTCACTTTAACATTAATTAGTTTGAAGTGTCATCAGCTTTGTTAATGATTAATTTGTATTAAAAAATATGTCTTATTACCTTTAGTAGGCTACTTCTTTCTATTAATTTTTTCATTCACAATGCTCAAATATGAGACTTTTCTTATATAATCAATGAATTTGATGTTTGTTCATCACACCAGTGAAAGGGCTACAAAAAAATGAAATGTGGTATTGTTTGCTAATTGTAAAACTTTAAATATCGTTATATCATCATTTTCAAACACAATCCTGAACAAGAAGTGATGAAAAATAAATTAAGAAACTTCTTTAGGACACAAAGATCAGATTAATTTTAAATGATTTAATTACTCCTTTGATTCCTATAACTTAAAAAAAATGTCTTTTTTAGTATTTATACTTTTAAGGACATCTCCTTTTAGTCCCTATACATGTCATTTTTAATCCTTTTAGTCCTTATCATAAAGACTAAGGACACATTTGTTTCATAGATTTGATTATATTTATGGGAATAATATTCATGAAAATGTTATATTACTAGGAATGTTATTCCAATATATCAAAGAAGTTAGGTACATACTTCTAATTCCTGAGAATGTTTTTAAAATTATTTTAATTTAAACATAAAAAAGTTATTTAAATAAATAAATAAAGGTGAATAAGAATAAATTAAATGAATAGTTATGTTAAACATTCTCATAAGAATGTAAGATTCCCACTCCTCTGGGAATAGGAAGATGGAGAAACATGTATAATATGAATTCCTGGGAATGAGTTATGTCTGACAATATTTTATTAACATGTGAATACATATGTCCATCTCTATATTATTAGAAATCCAATAAAATTTCATGAAACAAAAGTCCACTAAAATAAATTAAAAATAATATTATATCAGCATAGGAAATAAAAAGATAGGTTTTAAAGTAGAGTTTAATGCCTATGTATTAATGCTGTAAAACAGTTTTACATTGTCATCCAATCACAAATCACACTGTTTGAATTACTTTAAGATAATTATTTTAAAAGTCAATACAAACTTACCATATATAGTAAATTGTAATTAGATGACTATGTAACTATAGGATTAAATGAGTAATCAGATCATTTGAAATCTAAACTCAAACTTCCTCTTAGATGGAGGAATAACCCGTTTCTTCATATCCATGCACACATTATGACTTCAACAAGTCAGTTTACATTTCTTTGGTTTCTCCTACCTATTATTACAATTTAGGAAATCCCATATCGCCTGTCTCAATTCTTGAGGTGCAACTTATATATTTATTAGACAACTTCACTCAATGTTGATTGGTTTTAATATGAAATCTAACATGGTATCAAAATTTATAGTCTATTCTAGTAGGCTCACAAAGCCATGTACACAGCTAAGCGAGTTAAGCAATGTCCTAGGTATACTGAAATACACCATTCTCAATTGGTTTCATGGCCAGTTCGCCACTGCCAACACCATCATTGATGTCCTCTGCGGCCACCTTGCGCACTTCGCTGCCTCCTCCTCTAACAACAATACTGCCATCCGTTGTTGTCGTCACCTCCTTAACTAGATTACCGTCACCTAGATGCAAAAGAAGGATTAGTAAGAGTTGGTGGTGATTGGTACAACAGTTGTGATGCAAGTCTTGATTCAAAGATCGTGGTGTTGTGGTGAGAGGTGTGAAGATTTGATGGTGATGTTGTGAACAAATGACATGATCAATGGTTTGTCACTCACATGCTAAAATGTAGTCATAGATCTAAAAACATTAAGTTATTGAGGCAATATTTATATATTTAAATTGCCATACATTATACATGATAATTTTTTATTTTTATATGATTAAAATTTATATAATAAATAAATAATTTAAATTTAAATTACATTATAATTAAATATTATAATAAATAAAATTTTTAAAATATATAAACTAGATTTTAATTAGATTTATAATGCACAGTTTAAAGTTTGATAAAGATTATTTTTTAATTATTGATTATTGATAATTTTAAAAAATAAATTATTAAATTTTAACTTTTAGAAAGAGATAAAAGAGAATAGAGTGAAAGGTTTGGACAATTAAATAATTCAAGTATACTAATAAAGACAAAATTAAATATCCCGGGATGCTTGAAGCTTATTCGTAGCCAGGTTCTGAGCCACAAGTAGTTCCTCACGGGTCTTCTTGGTTTCCTCTCGGGAAGCTTGAAGCTCATTAAATTTTTTAAAATACATGGTCTTCAAAGTCGCCAAGCTTTGAACCAAGGAGGAGCATTTCATGGCACTCAGCTCTATGAGGCCAAGTTCTTGTATTTCAGCATCTGAGAAAGGAACCGGATCCGTGAAGTGCTTGGGCGCTCAAACCACATGGAAGAGCTCTTCATAAATACCCTTCTCCCAAAGGGACCCGGGTAATAACCCGATTGTAGTGGAAGAAGAGAAATTTAGAGTTGGTTGAGTAGCAGGAGCCCGGGGCGAGACGATTGTTGGAGCAGTCGTCGTTTGGGCAACAGGAGCCCGGGGTGAGTCAATTGTTGGAGCAGGCACTGTTGGAGCAACCAGAGCTTTTTCCTTGTGGGCCTCAAAAAGCTTTTGCTTCTTTGACCTAGGACCAATGGTCGTAGCACCTTTCCTTGAGTCCAGGCGACTAGAAAAGGAGGGGGTTGAGGTTGTCAGGGCTGCTTCGATGTGATCGGGTGGCCAGAAGTTGAAGTGGGGGGCGTTTGCTTTCCAGGACCAGAAGCTAGGGTTTGCTTTCCCGGACTGGAAGCTGAAGTTGAGGAGGACGCTGGTTGCTTTCCCATATCGGCACCTGCAAAATAAAAGCAAAGGAACAGTTAAAACAAGCAAAGTCATGGACAAAAAAATAAAGATGGACAGGATCATACTTAATTGTGCAGGAAACCCGGATTGATATTTGCGAATAAAGGAAGCAACCCTGGGATGGCCATGAGCTTCCTTATAAGCAGCTATCCAGGTAACCGAGAAAGCATCAGAATCCGACAAATCTGTTTCCTCGAAATGGTAGGTGGAAAGAGGAAACTCATGATGGGTATGAGACCAATAGAGTGGAAATTTCCACTCTACATCCCTGGAATCAGCAGAACAAAGAAAAAAAGATTGTTTGCCGAGTTCGGCAACAACTTTGAAATACTTATTTTTAAAGTTTTTAAAGGAATCTATATATACATGAAATAGCTTATGCTTAGTATGACCCCAAATGGATGTCCATCATTTCCTATTTGGGGTTCCCTACCCGTCCTACCAGTTTGGACAGTAAAATAATAAAAGAAAAGAGGAACAGTACTGGGGATTTCTAAGTGTTCACAAAAATGTTCGGAAGCTTTTATGAAACCCCAACTATTCGGGTGAAGTTGTGAGGGAGCAAATGAAGGTGGTTTAAAATATTCATTTGAAACTCGGATAAGGGAAATCGGATCCCTATCCGGGTTATCAAATCTTTGTAGAAAAAGAAAAAAGAAGGGTTGTTCCCCTCCCTCAAAGAACAGATAGGTTCGTCCTTATCAGGGGGTGCACGCTAAAGTTCTCCTGATTCCCAATAGGAAGCGCGACAACGTCCTTCGAATCCAACTCGGACAACTTATGCAATACTTCATGGGTTACCCACGGGACCTTGGAAATCATGGTAGGGGAAAGGGAACCAGAATGCGATTCAGCAGATTGGGACTCGACAACTTATTCTGAAGACGGGTCCATAAATACATACATGAAAGAAATAAAAAAGTAAAACAGTGACATACCTGAAGAAGAATAGTTTTGGTTGGGAGGAAAGGTTGTTGGAATAGAAGAATCATCCGAGATAAGGACAATATCTTTATATCCATCAATATTCTTGGCAGTATCAAGAAGGCTACCCGGTACAAAAATGGTGTTACTTGCCTTGGTGAGACTCGACTTAGGGACAAGGATCGGATTGTGACGACGAGACCCAAGTAGCGATTCAGCCATGGAATCGCAGCCAGACTCTAAAAGTTTGGTGCTTTCATAAACCTAATCGAAACACGGGTTGAACCGGGTTTCCAAGGCAGAGGTAAGGGTGACACTACCTTGGGACAACGAAAAATCTGAGTTCTTCAGTTCAGAACCCAGAGAAAAAGGAGAAAGACATATAGGGGAACCCTTAGTGTCAAACTGAACCCTAGTCTTGTCTAAAGGAATTTCATTTTCAAGAACTTTAATTTCCCTTTTCTGCTAACCCCCCCAATATGTGAGTGAAACAAAGCCTTTCCCTTTCTTCTTCAGAAAGGGGAAAACCAAATAACCAATACCCAACCC
Source organism: Glycine tomentella (assembly GCA_007407185.1). Taxonomy (NCBI): domain Eukaryota; kingdom Viridiplantae; phylum Streptophyta; class Magnoliopsida; order Fabales; family Fabaceae; genus Glycine; species Glycine tomentella. Next base: position 239,353 of record PYAF01003376.1, on the reverse strand, counting down.
TAGGGGGAATGGTTTGGCATAACTTTGCCTCTTCTGCGGGAGAAGTGTTCATGATAGACGATGAAAATAGAAATGTTGCATGAAAACTATTTAAAGAATCGAAATATTTGCAACAAGGAAACAAAACCCAGAAAATAACCCAGAAAATGACCAAAGATTGAAAGCACCCCAAGAACAACCAACAAAATACAATTGAAGTAAAGATGAAGTCAAGAAGTTTAATGGTAGTGAGGGTACCTATTTCTGTGAAGATTTCTTAAAGCTTAGATGAAGAAACACTAGAAATGGTAGAAATGAGGGTTTGAAAAATGCAAAGAGACACGCAGAAAGAAGAAGCAAGATAACACGGAAACACAAAATGAAAGGAGACATACATAAACATAAAGAAGGATGCAAGTGTAACCGTCAGATTCGTGCGAAACGTTGCGTAACCGTCAGACGTGCATGCAAGTGTAACTGTCAGATGCGTGCAAAACGTCACGTAACCGTCAGACGTGGGCGAAGCGTCACATCTGGGGGCAAAAAAGACCAATCAATTCAAAATTTCATAATTAGCGTGCAGTATGAAACGACATAACATTAAATGTGCGTATGTATTGAAGGGGAAAAACAAAACGCTAACAGTGTGTTACGGCTAATGATAAGACAACTGTAAGAGCAACTTCAAGACAGACGTTTCCCATTCCTGATATGAGATACGTGGGGCCTTTGTGAATGTCCAAATCTGGGGGGACTAGGACTATACAAATCCAGGGGGATCTTGGATATGGACAGCCACAGTAGAAATAAAGAAACAACCCGACATATATGAAAAATCGGGAAGAAACAACCCGACATATACAAAAAATCGGGATCAACCATCCTTACTAGGGATGGTCATATAAATCAATCAACGTCAAGAAAAGAAGCAAATCAAAACCCGTCAGAGCTGGAAGACGGGATTGTGTCAACTAATACACCCCAGCTACTGAGAAGCCTCAACAGCCGGGTTGGGGGGCAACTATTATGGACCCAATATATGGGCCTACTAAAAGTCCCATTAAGGGTCCATTAGCTCAAAATCTCAACAATAATTGGGAAAATCTCAACAACGTATAGATTATAGCTTATTTAATCACAAGATGACAACAATTAACCTAGAGGTAACACCCTTATAAATAAGAGGTACGCTCACAGGTATACTTATTCTCTCTCGACTCTGTTATATGTTATTATTGTGCACACACATCACGTCTATTGGCTAAACGCCGCATCGATATCAAAGTGCACGGTGATTTGCTTAATCCTGAATATTTCTTCTATAGATACCTAAGAAAGAGTTATTAATTCAAGATTAACCTACTAGCTATTCGACTAAACATTCTTATTTATAAAAACAGAACAATATCTAATTTAATTTTTCCCTATTGTAGGCCATGCATTAGTAGTCAATAAAACACGAGAGCAAGGCCATCCGCATTTTCAGCATGATTTTGGTCTTGGTGGGCTCCATCGAAGAAAATACACATGTCATTAATACATGAAAAGTCTGTAAAATTTTCTGACATCTTTTTAATTCACAATGAGATATGATCGCTAAAAATTAACTACTCATATAAACACAAGTCGCTTCCTTTCACAAATTAATTCATGTTTCATCTTATATGTTGATTCAAATTTCAATCGTCCTTATCCCATCCAATAATGATAGATGAACAAGTGGAGAACAAAACGTAGAAACTCGTAAGTGCTGTTGTTTAATTAAGGTGCGTGTAAGATAATGGACGAAATTTCTTAGCCAATCATTTTTAAGCTTTTATGTGAGGGATTCATGAAGTTTTAGTGATCAGCCAAATTTGGTGATATTTATGGGTATGCTTGGTTATAATTCGTTATCAAATTCTCGATTTAATTTGTTAATTTTTATCAGTTTATTTATTTTATTTATGTGTAATTTTTTTTAATAAATTTGGTGTAAATTTGATTTACCACCCAGTTAACAAGTTTAAAAAAGTAGACAGAAACGTAGGTTATTTTTTGTTATTTTTTTATTCATTTAGGGTTCGATATAATTGTATTTCATGTATTTTTCTTGAATAAAAAATTTCTCACATTTTTATAACATCAAACACTTATTCTCCAATAATATTAAATCCTCAATAAAAATATTCTACCATTATTATTATCTCTACAAATTATTATTTAATAGAGATACATTACAAAACTTGATCATTTAAATATTATAAAATTTATGATTTATTATTTTACTTTATATTGTTAAATAATTAATTGATATATTATTTATAGATATTTTATTATTATTTTTATTTAAAATAGATTCTTATAATTCGAGCCCATGAGTCCATATGAAACTCTCGCAAGTCATTCAATATTCACTTATATGCAAGTAATCATAATATTCAAAGCTTGGGCAGCCAATTAGGGAAATTATCAGAATTCAATCATTATGGATGTGTTGAAACTTCTAGTCTTGAACCAATGAGTTTATAATTGAAGTAAACAAATTAAAATGACAAAAATACTATTATACTTTTGCTAAGGCTTGATTTAATAAAGAAAAAATAAGTAAAAATGAAAAGAGATTTTTAAATTTTAATATGGATTCCGACCACATCTTTTTTATATTATTTTAATTTAAATATTTTTTTCCTGTCTTTTCACTCTACCGAATCAATCTTAAGAGTTTAAAAGGAGTCATACGTGACTTCTAGTATGAACAAAAGAAACTAGACAGGCTCTCTTGAAATTGGAGTGTACCAGAGCAATTTGCATCGATTTTGAACTATAAAAAAAAAAATCCAATTCAAAGATCAAGAGGATTTGCAGTTCAGATAGGTTTAGATGGCCTTCTAAAAGTTTTTTGATTTGATCCAATCGAATTCAAACTAGTGTGATTTAAATTGGATTAGATGATTAATTTTATTTTTACCAACATATCCTTTATCCTTGCATACATTTTAATTTTTCAATTGATGCGACAAATAGTAGAATACTATATAACAATTCAGATTATCAAATCTAAGTGCAGCATAGTAGTTTAGGTGCTAAACACAAATTGATTCCAATAAAACTAAAAAGTAAATTCAATACCATATCAATTAATTATATTACTTAAGGTTTTTAAAGTCGGATTAGTAAAGAAACTAATTTAAGGTTTACTTATGTAATCATAGTTGAACCGATATTAATTAAATAAAATTTTATAATTTTTAATATAATATATTAATAATATTAAATAAAAATTTAATTTCTATAACTTCATCACATTAAAAATTAAATATTATTTAAAAATATCACCACTCATGACTCATGTTATAGAACATAAAACATACATACAAAATCCTGGTTTAATTGGAAAAATGAAAAATACCCTTCTTAAAAAAAAGAAGAAGAAGAAGAAGAAGAAAATTGTATAGTGTTTAAGTTGATTGAAAACAGACACTTCAAATGATCAATTCAGTGGTGAGTGAAATTACTTTTTGCAGTAGATGTGGATCAAGAAGTATTTGCTGACTGACACCAGCTTTTGACCTTAGTTTGAGTTCAAATGAAGTGGAACACCACTTGTTTGTCCAACCCAATCCCAACTTTACCAATACAAAGGATTTTGAATCAAAATCAACCACAAAAATTTCGAGACTTTGACTGTACTACCCAAAAAAAATTATTTACCTGAATATCAGACAAAAAGTAAATTTTATCAAAGTGTCACGCGTCTTATTTTGCTTTTCAGTCCAGCGAAACACGTGGTGGACACATGGCAGATAAGGAGTATTTCGCTGCCCAGCGAATTACGTGACAATGAAAAAAAAATCAAAACTTCAAACGGTCATAATTTTTTATAGCAATGTTCGTTAGAGGTGTACGATATGTTAAAACACTCGAAATTCAAAGGGAAAGCCCTAGGCAAATACCCAAAGAGAATTTGGTCCACTATTTTTTCCAAAAAATGCTTATAAGTGCCTCAAAATTAAGATTTAAGAGTACGATATGTCCTTCAAATTATCTAACTTTTGATAGAAATGTCCGATGAAGGCGTACGATATGTCAAAACGCTCGAAATTAAGAGAAGTAATTAAAAAATAAAAATTAGCATTGAATTAACTAATTAAATAATTAAAAATATAAAAACAATTGAATTTTTGGATGGTTGACTCTTAAATCTTAGTTTTGAGGCACTTAGAGGCGTTTTGTGAAAAAAATAGTGGACCAAATCCCCTTCGGAAATTTGCCCAGGGCTTCCCCTCTGAATTTCGAGCGTTTTGACATATCGTATGCCTCTATCAAACATTTCTATCAAAATTTATGACCATTTGAAGTTTTTATTTTTTTTCATTGCCGCGTAATTCGCTAGACTCCCCAACGAAATACTCCTTATCTGCCACGTGTCCACCACGTATTTCAATGGACTAAAAGCGAAATAAGACACGTAACACTCTGATAAAATTTACTATTGACGTGACATTTAGATAAATAATTTTTTTTGGGACTGTACGAACAAAGTCTCAAAAATTTCTGTTTGACTCATCATTGTTCTACTTTTGTTTAGGAATGGCCCAATCTAAAAGATTAATAGTTTGAGGTACACCAAATATCCTCTACTCTCCTTAATTAATTACCTTAACTAGCACTCATAGGATATTCCTCTAATTAATTATTATTTCTTTATAGTGGAGGAAGACGGTTGATAAGACATAATAGAAACAGGACAAAGATAGTCAAACGGATATATTTTTCTTGGGTTCACTTATGTTAAATTCCTTTCTAATTCTCTCCTCCTTTGTGTTGCTGAAATTCCTTTCGTTTTTATTTTATTTTAATCACCAAACCCAGGCCCGGCCCTGGGCCAGGGCAAACGGGGCACCTGCCCAGGGCCCAATTTTTTTCTCAGAATATGCAGTGAAGGGAATCAAGGGGAGTTGCTGATACATGTTTTATTTAGAATAATTGCTGCAATTCAGGTTCGTTTATTCCCATTGATTAGCCAGCCGTTGAATTTAAATGCCAAGCTTTGTTTATTCCCCTTGATTATTTCAGCCGTTGACCTGTTACGTGCTGCAATTTTTATCCAATAAATGAAATTGATGGCATATATAAAGTAAGTTATAATTCATCAAATTATAATTTAATGTAATTACAAGGTAGCTTCTTCAATTATGTGTATTGTATACCCGTGATTGATTACAAACGTAAATTTCATTTCAAATATATGGTGTATAATTCATCAAATTGTTTTCTTCAATTACCGTTGGCAGAAGATGAACTCCCAGCCATTGTAATCAAATACCTTTCTTGCTTCTGCACCTCTTAGTTTCAATCTCTCAATTCTTTGACTATAGCATGAATAAAAAACAAACTACAGGAATAAAGGCGTTGCAAATCTGAAGCATTGATTTCTAAAAATTGGGAGCAGTGGTATCTTTTGATTTTGCCTTTGTTATCGACATTGAATCAAATTGAAGGTAATAATTTAATCTTTTTTTTCATTACTTTATATTTGTTACTGTTAAGTTTTATTGTTTTAGTTTAATCTTTTTTTTTCATTACATTGATTCTCTTTTTTGGTTAATATTACTACTGTTTTATTTACTCACACTTTTTTTATTTTTAAAAATCATCCTAGTAGAGATAGCTATAATATGTTAGTTATTCAATATTCAATATTTTAAAAATCATCCTTTGTGATTTTGATTTTTGAATTGGACTCGTGAGTACTGAGTAGATTATTATTGGCAGGAACCTTGGCTGATCATTGCAAATTCAGAACGCAAAGGATTAAGTTGATTATCTTTGTTCAATTCTCCAGGTGCTATTGTTCCTATAATCCTATCTATATTAGTTATATTAGCTATTAGTTATATTGCCTAATAATGTTGCCTAAATATTTGTCTGGAAGTGAGAAAAGAAAGAAAAGAAAAGAAAGAGAGGAGTTAGTAGAATCACAAAGGGGATCTCTTGATAGATTTTTTAAGAAAAGAAT
>PYAF01003376.1:166344-201393 GCA_007407185.1 Glycine tomentella | reverse complement strand
TAACAGAATTCAAAAGAAGTAATGTAAAACAGAATTTAAAACATCAATCCAATTCACCTCACCAAGCAATTCAAATCATCATTGTTCTCAGAAATTAATCCTATCATGAAAGTTCATTCAATCTCATTAGAAGCAACTCAATCGACTTAACCCCTAAATTGATTGAAACCACAACCCTAACTGAAATATCATCCAATTACTTCTGTGATTAATGTCGAGATTAGGAAATGAATCCATAACCTAATCCGTTTTCAATCCTAAACGCATTCATAATCATGAAAACAGAATAGCAATTGAAGAAGAAGATGAACATTCACATAGGATTCAAAATACTAAACCAAAACTCAAATTCTCCTTGTGCTTGGGTTGGATTCTTGGATTGATTGAGGATTTAGCCTTCCATGATCATCATCAGTGAAAGCCCCATGAAATGGTTGCACGAAAATGGAAGAACGGAAAAATGAAAATGAAGAACAATGAAGAATAAGCAAGAACAAGTAAGAACAGTAGAGAGAAAATGAAGAACAAGAGTTTGATTCTAAAAACTAAAGGAATGGAAAATAAAACTTGTTTATTGAAATGTAAAGAGTGGTGCCTAAGTTTCACTAAAGTCACTAATATATGTAGTGACTGAGTTCTGAAAATAAAATGGGCCACAAACAAACCCAACAATCTAATTTTTGCTATTTACAACCATGAAAGTCAAATTGGCAGCCCAAAATTATAAGTGCAGAGGCACTAACTTCAAAGCTTAAAATGACCCTCTAAATTATAGAATTGGCCTTAGGCTATTTCTAGCAAACTTGTAGATCTTTTCGTTATCTTTCCAGGGACTCCTAGAACGCTCCATTCGGAGATTGGTAGCACCCTATAGGTCCTGCACAAGTTAGATACGTCAAGTGAGCCAAAAATCCGAAAATACGCAACAATTAGCAATTAAGTCCACTTACTTGCCTAGGCCAAAAACTGAATTAGAATAGGAAAATAAAGGTCCAAGAGAGGTCAAATAAGCTAAGAAGGATAGAAAAATACTCAACTAAAAGCACTCTATCAAATAGCCAATTACAACAATAATTCAATACCAAATTTACACACAAAGATTAAGGAGAGAGATAACCTGATGATCCAATGAATGTTATGCACATGAATTACCAAATCAGGTTGAACAACAAACTAAATCAGATCATGCTTTTCCTTAACCTTGAAAAGAATCTTGCTCAATAATCATTCAAAGACCCATTGATGTTTTAAATGAAGCAAGAAGTAAAAATACTGAGAAAACCACTTAGAAATGCTTAGAAGGCTTGTGTATACTCAGAAATACGAAGTGGTCAAGTTCTCTCACAAGCCAAGCCTTCAATCTTATTTATAACAGAATTTGTAACTAACGGTAATCGATTAAACGCGCCTAATAATCGATTAAATTATCACTTAATCGATTAAAATGTTAAAGAAGCTTTCTGGGTTTCAATAACGAGCAAAATAATTGATTAAACTGAGTTGTAATCGATTAAGACAGAAAGCTATGTTTCACAAAATGAATTGTGTAATCGATTACAAATTTTGATAATCGATTAAATCAGAAAGCATGCATTTTCCAAGTGAACTATGTAATCGATTACTGATAATGGTAATCAATTATCACAGCAAGGCTTAAAATAATCTTTTAATAATGTAATCGATTACACTAAGTAAGTAATCGATTAAAACCTTTAACAAAGCAATTTATTTTCAATCAAAGGCCAAATAATCGATTAATCCGATAAGTAATCGATTAATTTGTTCATAAAGGTTTTTCCAGATTGAATGAAGAACATAATAATCGATTATTTCATTAAGTAATCAATTAAAACAGTAAGAAAAACATTTTTCCAAAAACCTTTTTATCAGATTCAAACTTTAACCAAAAAGATAAAACCTTTGATGATTTAATGAAAACCATTTAAGCTTAATAATGAATGAATGCAATGCAATGCAATGATCAATCAGATTATCTTTCTCTTACACTTGAATCAATTACAAAACTTCAAGGCACTTCAAGCATGTTGAAAACTCAAAAACATTTCTTGAATCAAAGTCTTCCACTCTTCATGATGCTCCCCCTATATCCAACATTGTTGTTTATAGCCGTGTTAGAATGATGTAAAAAAAATTCAAAGAAGAATTCTAAGATGGTTCTAGGCTAACAACCGTCTTAGAATGTCTTACCTTTCAACGACGTTGACTACAACAACGGTTCTTGAACCGACATAGAATGAGTCAAATAACCGACGTAAAAAGCGTTGTTTGTAGTGGTGTCCACTAAGGAAAATAATGTTACAACTGACCTAACAGTGACAATTGTCCTTCAATATTCATTCTAAAAAGTATAAAAAATAAACATATATTTATACAACGTTTATAAAAATCAGATTGATCGTTATATCAAGATATATAATTGATTGATGGGTTACTTCATTAGGAAATCAATAGTTAAACAATATGAATCATTATATATATATATATATATATCATTTGTCATAAGTTTACTTATTAACATAATGTCTTAATTTACTTCATTCAATCAATTTTTGGTGAATTTTTTGGTTAAGAGTTTAACTGAAATCAATCGAGTGAGGTACTGAATTCAAATTTTCTTTACAATTGAGAAAAATCTTTTATATGACTTACACTTCTAATTTAATGTGTTTAACTTTGTTTGCCCTATTTTTTTATGGGAATTAAGAGTGATATTGTGCTACAGTGGAAATAATTGAGAAAGTCTTTGTTGGAAATGGTTGGAGTAATGAACCATGCTTCAAGTGCAACAGAAAAGGTAATAGATCAGATATTCCTGCAAGTTATGGATGTGTCACAACTCAAAGATGGTTTCAAGGTGTGGTCAATGTAGTATCATAGTACATGTAGCTAGAGTTTTTGTACATAAAGAGTATTTTAATTTGCTAAACATTAATGTATTTTTAAAGTTTAGAATAGAGATTAATGTTTCTCTCAAAGAAGGAACTTGAACTTCAAAGTTCATATTATGGGATCAAGAGTGCATTCTATTGTCAAACTATTGATCATTTGAAAAAAATAAGGATAAATGTCTATTTTTGTCTCTGAAAGTGTGAGGTGATCACAAATTAATATCTGAAAATGTGAGGCGATCACAAATTAATATCTAAAAGATGGAAAATTTGAATTTAATTCTCGATGGTGCAATAAGTGTAACAGATTTATCTTTTCTTTAAATTTATGAAATCATTTTGTCATTAAATTTTAATGTATAAGGAGGATTTGAAATTAAGTTGTATTTTTTGAGAACTAATTTGACTTTAAGTTACAAAGTTCAGGGATCAATTTGTCTTTAAATTATCCATATGACCAATTTGTCTATCAATTGTCATTAAATTGTTCGCATAACCAATTTGTTGCATTTTTGTATATTCAATGACTGAATTTGAATTTTTTATTTTTTAGATATCAATATGTTACCATCTAACATTTTCTAGGTCACTCAGGTATCCGAGGATACAAAGATAATTGAGTCCATAATACAAAAAATTCCAAATCCTAAGGTCTATATTATTGATACCAATTTTAAACTTGAAGAATAAATATTAATCAAGTACTGTTGACATTCTATTTTATGTATAGGATGTTGTGTCAAGTGAGAAACTGAAGTTAGAACATTCTTTATTGAAGTAAGATGAGTTATATGACAATGTAAGTCTAAGCATATGTATTTATCATTGATTTTAGCAATATAATTGGATATCTATTAATTCCTGTTAGCAACTTCATTTGTACGTATAACAAGCTTTGTCCGTAATAGCTGATTATGATCCTAATTTAGTGAGATTCTTAACTCTGCTTAGAGACACTACTAAAATAACACTATTCCACATCGGTTATTTTTGACAACCGACATCGATTCCGAATCGATGTTGAATCAGGCGACGTTGAAAGTGTGAAAGTTAACATCGATTTTGAAAATTTAATGAAAATTCTACAACATCGGTCTTTTAGTAAAAATCGACGTCGCTATGTAATAAATAAAATGTAAAAACATGTAAACGCTGTAACTTCAACATCGGTTTTCACAGAATTGGTGCCACTTGTCCTTACTGATGCCGTATTTCTCACAGACAATGTCGGCATCGAAGTCCTTGCCTTGTGCCAGAGCCCATATAGAAGTCAGGTTTGACTTAAATTGCCTCCATCGCTCTCCGACTGTCTGTAGAATTTTCTTCTTTGTCCGTTGGTCGGACGCTTCAGGAATATCAAATTCAGCGTGCAATACAAACAACAACTTTAATTGTTATAATAACATTTAATTTTTATTACTTCAAACAATGCCATTTTATATAAAATCCCTTACCTGAATGTCCTCACAAATCAACTCCTTCTGCGCAACAGGAACTTCCTTCCAGATACCAATGGTGACATCGACCTTATCTCTAGCCACGATCCCTAGATTCGTCCTCAATTTCTTTTCCTGAGGACCATCAACCTTCCCAGTGACGGGATCCACATGGACCACCGGTCTGTCACCACCAGCAGGTCTGCTAGCCAGTGACCTCATGTGTTGCTTTCCTAGTCTTCTTCGCCGTAGATGGCGAAGGTGCTGACTTAGGACATGGAGGTGCTAACTCAGGATGAAGAGGTGCTGACTCGGGAAGAGGAGGAGCTAACTCAGGACGAGGTGGGGAGCTTGGTGGTGTAGTCATGATCCTAGTAAAAACAAAAACAAAGATAAGTAAATTTAAGTGACAAGTTAGGTTACTTGTGAAATTTTAGAAATAAGGTGGTGTTAATAAGGTAAAAAAATTACATTAAGTGATGTTAATTAATTCTCCTTCATCATGATCATTATGATTTGGATGAACATCATCAACAAGATCTTCTCTGTTGACGTTAGGCATTTGTGTCGAGAATTGAGTGTAACGAGTATCAAGGCTTGAATCATCATCGTCAAGATTAATACCAATGGTTTTTCAATGTAGTGCCACTAACCACCTTTCATCACATGGATCTTGAACATAAAACACCTGTTTAGCTTGTTCTGCCACGATGAGAGGTTCATCTTGATAAGCTAACTTGTTAAGATCAACCAAAGTAAATCCCAAGTCCTCGGTCCGCACACCATTATTGATATCAACCCACTTACACTTGAAAACACACACAGTGAATGTAACATAATTAAGCTCCCAGATGTCATGAATGACCCCAAAGTAAGGTATGCACACCAAACGGGGACTGTGGTCATGCAGAGTAACGAAGTGCTACAACTCAGCCATGAGGCTAACCCCACTGTTTTGCATTGTGCTTTTTTCATCTTATTGTTTGGTGTAGAATGAGTACTTGTTTATATCGTATCCCTGCCAACTTCTAACATTTCTTTTAGGCCCACCTGCTAACTTTCTCATTGTTTCAGGTGAAGGTTCATCACTAAATATTGTATCTTTAAACCAATTTAGGAAAGTCTTGTTATGCTCTTTCAACAACCTATTCTTCGTCATTCTTGGATTACTTACCTTGACTAAGGCTTCATGACGAATTATGTATGGCAAGACTTCGCTACTATTATTTAGGACGTACAAATGGGATTGTTGCAATTCCTGTAAACCAGGAGTTATAACATGCAGCCCTCGTGAACCCTTACCTGCGACTTTGTCGTCATGGCGAGCCTCGGGAAGCCCAACAGGTTTTGCCTTTTCAAGGTACTCTGAACAAAATTTTACTACTTCTTCTACAATGTATCTTTCAACTATGGTTGCTTCAGGACAATGAAGATTCTTCGTATACCCTTTCAAGATCTTCATGTATTGCTCGATCGAGTACATCCACTGTAAATAAACGGGACCACACAATTTAATTTCCCTGACCAAATGAACAAGTAAGTGAACCATAATGTCGAAAAATGAAGGAGGAAAATACATTTCCAACTGACACAAGATAATTGCCGCCTCATCTTCCAAGTGTTCTAACTTGACAGGGTCCACGACTTTGGCACAAATGGCATTGAAGAAAAAGCACAGTCGAGTTATAACATGCCTCACTTTGTTAGGCAAAATGTCTTGAATCGCCATGGCTAACAGTTGTTGCATCAACACGTGGCAATCATGAGACTTTAAGCCAACTAGTTTCAGATCTTTGATATGCACAAGGCTCTTAATATTTGAAGAGTATCCCTATGGCACTTTCACTCGGCGCAAACACTGACAGAAACTTATCTTCTCCTTTCTCGACAAAGTGTGACATGCTGGAGGCAAATATATTTTCTTACCATGCGACCTAGGATGTAACTGCTCACGTATTCCCATCTCAGCAAGATCTTGACGAGTGTTCAAACCATCCTTTGTCTTGCCTTGAATGTTAAGCAGCATGCCGATGACACTGTCACACACATTTTTCTCCACATGCATAACATCGATACAATGTCTAACATCTAGATTAGACCAATATGGAAGATTAAACAATATCGACCTCTTCTTCCTTATGCAAGCATGTCCTGTCTGCTACTTTTGAGTCTTTCCAAATACAGTATGGATGCCCTCAACCCGCTCAAGAACCTACTCACCAGTTAACGGAATCAGTGTAGTTTCATGCTCTTGACTTCCATTGAATGCTTTTTTCAATCGTCGGTAAAGGTGATAAGGTTTCAAAAAATGTTGATGGCGAGTGTAAACGGTTTTTCTCCCATGTTTAAGTTGTACGTAGCTTGTGTCTTGTTCACAGATAGGGCATGCGCGATGGCTCTTAACATTGTATCCACTCAAATTTCCGTACGCTAGAAAATCATTAATGGTACAAAATAGCATTGCACGCAACTTGAATGTCTCCTTACGATACTCATCAAACATGGGAACCCCCTCCTCTCACAAGTTTGCCAAGTCTTCAATCAAGGGACTAAGATAGACATCAATGTCATTTCCTGGCTGTCTTGGGCCCGATATCATCATAGACAACATCATGTATTTTCGCTTCATGCACAACCAAGGAGACAGGTTGTAAATGACTAGCAAAATAGGCCATGAACTGTGCTAAGTACTTAAACTGATGTAGGGATTCATTCCATCATTGGCAAGTGCAAGCCTAAGATTTCTTGGGTCTTCGCCAAATTCTGGATACAAACGGTCAATCTTTTTCCACTGGGAGGAGTCTGTCGGATGGCGGAGCATTCCATCACAGTTTCTCTCATCTGCATGTCATGTAAGGTCTTTTGCGTCATCTTCATTAGCAAACACAGTCGTCATCGACCTTCACTTTGTACTGTGATACCCCACACCGGGGGCATTTATGCATTTCTTGAAATTCATTTCTGTACAATATACAATCATTAGGACAGACATGAATTTTCTGATACTCCATACCCGTCAGACAAAGAATCTTCTTCGTTTGATAATAACTTCTTGGCAACGTGTTTTCATCTGGAAGCATGTCCTTAACTACCTCAGGCAGTGAACTGAAGCTTTTGTCACTCCACCTATATCTGGCCTTGACATTAATTAGATTTAATACCACTGACAACAGTGTCAATGACTCTTTGCACCCCGAATACAACGGCTTCTTCTAATCATTTTCCAATGTATCATACATAGGGACATGTGCTTGCTGAAAAGACTCATGTCCCAGATCACGAATCATATCCTCTAATCGACCTCCGATGTCAACATCAAGCGGTTTAGTTTGTGAGACCCTTTGCGTGTCTGTCAATTCACCATGCCATATCCATGTGGTATAAGTCTTCTTAATCGCATCGCACAGGAGATGCTCTCGTATGTCGTCTAGTGCCTGGCGTCTTTCATTCAAACAATTGATACAGGGACAAAAATATTTTCCATCCCCATCCGGTTGACTTCTTTTGGAGGCAAATTGCAAGAAATGTTCAATGTCTTCCTCATACTCAACTGTGATGCGACTTGCATTCATCCAACTTCGATCCATCTAATTAATAACTCTGTGATACTCATAAAGTTATTCCATGCATGAAAACCTCACTTTTTTCATTCAAGGTGTGACCCTATCTCATTCAGGAAGACATATTTTTATAGTATATTCATATGTATAGGTTGAGTCTCTTATCTTAAATTTGATGAAATTTCGGCAGCATTTTGCTTTGATCTCCGAGTACACGACATGAAAGTAGTGGCATGAGTTCCACCACAATCAAGTATGCACCCAGAGAACAAAGTGAAATGCATTGTACCGAAATTTCATCAAATTTAAGAAAAGAATCACAACCTACACATATGAATATACTAAAAAAATATGAGTCTTCCCAAACTGTCCAAACAGACAATTCAAGAATCAATACAACGATTAATCCAAACTGTCTGGAAGCATCACTGTAATGAATCTCAAACGAGAAACTAAGGTTCACTCATCATGAACATTAATTGTATAGAAAAGGCAAGATTCATACTTGACATACAAAATATTGTAAGTCTACATATCACACGGTCATTCATTTAGTCCAAATTCACATTTTAGGTCAACTGCATGTCGAGTTTTTAGCAAAAATCTAAAACAAACATACTCGTCTAGTTCATAAAGTCCCAAGCTAAAGATCATTGATTGGGTGTTCACTTGGGATTACAGAGACTAAAGCGGAAATTGTGGTTGGTTTGGGGCGGAGGGAGACTATGCGAAGAGAGAGTGCGTGAGAGAGATGTGGTCCTGTAGGAAAGTTGCGTTGCATGTTAAAATCAATGGCCTTTTTGATTCACTTACATAACAAGTGCCACTGATGCATGTTAAAATACTAATCAAATTCATAAGTATCTATGATGAAGGTCACTGACAGTCTGCAACCACAAATCTAGTGATGACGATGCAAAGTAGAAAAGGACAACTGCCTACAAATGATGTTGAACATTGAACAAGTTATATTCAAGGACGACACACACACACACACACAATTTTGAACTTACGGGGACCAGCATAAGAAATTAATCCAAGAGTTCCAAAGTGCAATCCATCCAACACTTGTGCACTAGAAATTCCAAAGCAAATATAACCTATATCTATCTATCTTTAAAAGTTTGGTTTTTTACTATCCACTCGGGTTACACTTGCATGAATTCTATATTTTTTATTTTTTTTTTACTTTATTCCTAGTGAGTTACTTTCAAATGTGCAAGTTTTTGAATAAAATGACCATTCTTCATATATTCTTTACACCTGTTACTTCCTTTTTCCATGTCACTTTTTATGAAAATAATGGATGTCATGAAAGGTTCTAAAACTTGGGAAAAATTGAATATTCTGCTATAAATTCTTCAGCTTTTGAAGAACAACAATGATATGAGTGTAACTTGGTGGAGATAAAATTAAAATATAGCAAATTAACAGTGTAGGCCTAGTACACATACTATAGATATCATATGTAATAGATAGAGATTAAAGCACATTAGGCAAAGTCCAAAAGAGACATGGAAAAGAAACCTATAGGCTATAGCTACACAGGTAAAACAACAATCTTTCATAAGATAATACAAACAAAAAGACCAATCATAGGCATAAAAAAAATTTAAAAAGAACTGAAAGAAAGGCTTACACTGAATCTCTTGTTCTTAAATCCTTATCAAACAAAATTCTTGGAAGTTTGTCCAGAAATTGCACTGTCAGATCTAAACGGCAAGGTTG
This sequence comes from Glycine tomentella, assembly GCA_007407185.1. Classification (NCBI taxonomy): domain Eukaryota; kingdom Viridiplantae; phylum Streptophyta; class Magnoliopsida; order Fabales; family Fabaceae; genus Glycine; species Glycine tomentella. The sequence goes on along the minus strand of PYAF01003376.1, from coordinate 191,760 downwards.
TGGTATTAACAACAACAACATAGAGGCTAACATTAGTTTTTTTATTCAATTACTGATAATGGATGCGTGGTTGTGCAATGCATAAAGTCATTGAAGCCAGCCACCTAAGTTACTCATAACTAGATTACTCATAACATTGAATAAGCTAAATCCTAATTATTATCCAAATATAGTGCACCTCATAGCTAAGTAAAGACACACCAACTTCAACTACGTGTCTATGCTCGCATTCAACCACACCATTTTGGTGATGGGTATAAGGACATGATACAGCTGATGGGTACAAAACTCACCCCAACAATCTATCTGGCTCGGGTTAGGCATTTTAGCAAACACTTTGTGGGAAACAACAGAAAACTAACATACCAACACATCCAACACATTCAACACACACATTTTCTTAAAATGATAATGCAACAATGGACACACAAAGCTATACTTGCGACAAAGGTTCGTTGGGTGGAAAAATGATACTAACTTGGGATTTGAAGTCGCAACCTTCATTCACTGCGAATAGGAGAAAGATGACGAGTGTAACAGAGATCAGGAGAAAGGGAGACAGTGGAAATTGTCAGACACCTTCACTGGAACCGTGTAGCTTTCAGTCACCGGAATCAAGAGGGAGAAGATAGCCAGAGAGTAGGAGAAGTTTCTATAAATGCGACAGTAAAGGTAGAATTTGGGCGCCAGTTGAAATATTTTATAATCAGACCCACAACATCGATTTTCTTAGAAAAATCGATGTTAACTAGTACCTGTTAACATCGATTTTTATTAAAAACCGATGTTAACAGAGACTAGTTAAAATCAGTTTTAGGAAAACTGACAAAACTGATGTTAACATAGACTAGTTAACATCGGTTTTTAGCGGTTTTTCTCAAAACCGATGTTAACAGAGACTAGTTAACATCGATTTTTAGCAGTTTTTCTGAAAATCGATGTTAAACAACTCACTTATTTACAAAATATCACCGCGTTTTTGTTAACATCGATTTTTCACAATAACCGATGTTAACTTACCGATGTTAAAACTATTGAGTTAGTTCTGACATACATATTGATTATATTGCTTTAAAACCTACAAAGCTAATCAAAATTGAATGAAAAAACTATGTACAAAGGAATTTTGAGTGAATCATGAGTGACATGTCTCCATTTTTTCTTTTTTCCTTGTGGCAACCTATCTGGATTCTGGACTTGATGATTTGCAATTGTGGTAAAAATCATAGTTTATATTAGGAGTAAAAATACTTCATTATGTTATGTTGTCTATGCACTCATGCACATGTTGCTATGACTAAATAGTTACTAATTTGTCTTTTTTATAATATACACATGTTATCTTGCATATGATTATCTCTTTGTGTGGCTTTGCGCGCAGTGTGTTTGTTTATAAAGATATTTCCTTCTATTTGCATCTTTTTGTGATGTTTCAGCTTATTTAGTATTGTCTTGCTGAACTAGTACTTTAATGATTTAAGTTATACATATATGAATATGAAGAACAATACAAGATTCAAATAATGCCTCTATAAAAGCACTGTAAGTGTAGTTGTCTAGATTCAAGCAAGATCATGAAACTTATTTTTTATCAGTTTTATCAAATTTATTCATCCTTGAGAAGATTTGAATCATATCATTATAGAAGTGAGTCTAAGGACTTATTCCTTCCTTTTGCATTTTTTCTTGAAAATTTCACTGATCTAGCAACATCAAGATCTTCGGTGACATTAAAAGATTAAATCATTTGATTCTAAAAATAATGACTTTGGGAATCAAGCCTCTAAGTTGCATGTCTATCAAAGCTCCATATGCATTACACATCAATTTGGTTCTATAGAAGAATTATCACGTTTTATGAGAAGATGATTTGTTTATAATGTTAAGCAATAAGTTTTGTTTAATGTCGTTGAAGGTTAATTTGTTTTTAAGTTGGTTATAATTAAAATATATATTCAATATATATAATTATTATTCAAATATTTCTATTGAACATATGTAAATAATACTTATAATTTTTAAAAATTATAGGAGTTTTTTATAATTTTAAGATAACTAACTACATAAACAAAAAGTAATTTTATATAATTTATCTAAAATTATGTTTTTTCTATAATTTTTTATAATTTGTAAAAAAATAAACCAAAAGATACTTTTATATGTAATTTTAGCAAAAGCATATTTTGTCATTTTTTATCATTCAGAAAGTCAAAAACAACAAAAGGGATTAACCCCTAACATGGAGAGTACTACAAGCAAGCATGCATCCGACAATAAAGGAGGAACAATCCTCCCTATCAATATCAGCACACAAATTGCGTTCTCTAAAAAATATATGCTAGATGCTAAAATTCCACTGCCTGCAGTCCAAGCTTCTGTGTGATTAAGTGATTAACTAAAGGAGTGATTAACTAAAGGAGCATAGTCCTTGAGAGATTATATGTGACACGAAGTTAACGGAGTACTTTTTGTCGTTTTAACACAATTTATATCTTATTTTATCACGTGACGGGTTTAAAAATTTTCTTTAATGGTGTATAATATTTTTACAAGGGAAAAATATTATTAGTCATTATAAAATGAATAATCTAATGATAAAAAAAAATCAAAATACTTAAATTTTTACAAATTTAAAAAGATAAAATAATTAAAATCAATATCAATTTCTATTTTTTTTTTAAATTTTTGCATTTTTTTAAAATAAAGAATATTTTATGAGAATAATAAATGTTTTTCTATGAAAAAAAAATAATTATTTAATATAATCATGTAAACTAATTTATCTTTTGCTAATCCTTTTGGATTTTTATCCTATTCTTTTATATATTATCTTATCATATCATATCCTAATTATCAAACAAGTTCGATCTTAAGTTTTTTTGCATGAAACAAATATTATTTTTATATGCTTAATACATAATCTTTTTCTTTTAATATTTATATATATTTCATAAAAAATATTATATAATTTTTAATATATTTTTTTTATCTTTCCTATTACTTACATTTTCTCGCATCTATATTTCTATTTTATTTTCTCACTTAATAATAAATGATTAAAAATATAACAAGCAAAATATTTAATAATATTTCATTAATATTTCAAAATAATAATCCAAGTAGGACAATCTTTTTTCTTGTCAACGTCAAACAAGATTCAACGGATGGAATATGCATTATAACAATGGGGGATTTTAGTAGGAGATAAAAATTTTATTTTCCAGAAATTATAGATTGAGAAAATAACATTTCTGATAAATGATGTTTTTCGAGAATATTTTTAATTAGAAAACTTTCCTAATTTTGTTTTTTTGAGTTTAGTTTTTCTTTTATTACAATAAAAATATAATGTTATTTTTATTAAATTATATAATATGATAAATAATTAAAATAATTAGTAAAAATATGCATAACTCTTTCATTCTTAAAAAACTTTTTATTCTTTGTTAAAAGTCATATTTTCCGAACATGAAACAAATATTTATCCTGTCAAACACTCTCATAATGTACAAGTCAATGTAACTTGATATCTATTAGTTAACAAATCTACGCAATCAAAAACCCCAAAATTAGTGGGGTACCATAGAGAGTAGAAACTCTCTTTTTCTTTTTATATTTTTCTTTTTCTAACATATTTTTATACTTTTGTCTTCCTCCAACATTAATTAAGGAAAAACTACTATACATGATATGAAACAAACTTCGTGAATCTTGAATGAATTATATAACGGTTAATTATACTTCGTGGATATGAGAAAAGAAGGCCATCACGTTAACATTAATCAACGACTACTAACTATTTATACAAAATTTCATTGTTTCTCGAAAGAAAATATACATCTTGGTATGAATGGCCTAAAAAATATCAGTTATAGGAATCCTTTATCTAAGGTAATGGGTAGGCAATCCTGTGAGAAAAAACCCTAACCCATCTCAAAGAAAAAAATTTACTGAAGTATTGAAGAAATTAATAAAATATGACAAATTAAAATTAATGAAAATCCAATCAAGCAAAGAAAAATATGGAGACATGATATTCAAGAAAATTAGATAGATCAAAGAGCTTTTCCTGACTCGTGACCATATTGGCCCAGTGAAGAAACTGATCGAAGGAGCTTAATGATGCATTGTCCTTATTGAATTTAGGTTAAGTAGTTTTTGCATTTCCCTTGGTTAATTTCACGGTGAAAAACTTTTTTATTTCTTCTTGATAAACTTCTTGTCTTCCTTCTTCCCTCTGAAAGGGCTATACTTTACGAGGTATTTTTGTCTGTTCATTGAATATTCTTGATGACGCACCGACGAAGATATATGAAGAAGAAGAAACAATAACATCACTATTAATTGTCTTGTTTCACGCATAGGTTTCTCAAGAAAGCCACGTCTTATATCGCCTGTGGATAAAGCTTTGCATATTGAGAATCTTGATTAACATTTGAGCCCTTGAATCTTCCGTGATGGAAGAGTGAGCCATCTATTTGATTATTGAAACCTTGTTTTGGCTTCATTAATTGTATGGCCACACACACTTTTATATAGATAGAGATAACATAGGAAGTCAGAAATAGATATGATCATTGATTATCCATTGGCATCAAATCACTCATTATTAAAGTTATATGAAAAATAATCAATCACTATTATTAATTAGGATAGTTAATCTAATTTTGAATAGATCAGTAACGTTATATCTTTTCATAATATTTTCTTTTTAATTCTTTTAAATTATATATTTAATATTTTAAAAACAAAAAATATATAACACTTTAATTCTAAAGTAAAAAAAATTAACAGAAAGATATTATATGACTATTGAGAATATTTATTAAGTAGTACACTATATACCAACTTGTTGATCAAATATGTATCATTTATCAATCCTTTTAACGATAATATTGATGTTATACCTAGCGTCTAGTGAAATCCATTGGTAAGAACAAACATGTTAACTTTTTTTTTAATTCAAAGTTAAATTGATAATTATTAATAAATTAATAAAATGATAATTATTAATAAATTAGTAAAATATGTTTTCAGTTTAGAGTGAAAATTAATTTTAGTTCCTAATTTTGACTTTAATTAATTTGTTCTCTGAATTTTATAATTTTTGTCCCTCCTCACTGAAGACATTAACACCAAAGAGGGACAAATACTATATATTGCTTATGTAATTCTCACAGAAGACATTAACACCAAAGAGGGACAAATACTATATATTGCTTATGTAATATTCAGACGCCAAATTGATTACAGTTGAAGTTTAGAAACTAAAACCAGTTTTACGAAAAATACACACCGACAAATGAAAATGTATTTTATCCATATTAATACTATATCGAATACCAAATACATGAATGAATTGACAGGTTGTTCAAACTTAACCAATGACATCAAATATGCAATTGCGTTAAATAATTCAAGAGAGAATTTATGGTCCATAGCGATTCCACAATACTAAAAGAAATTAATTGTCTCTAATGAATGATATATGTGATAATTTTGTTGGATATGGCTCATCTTTCGCAGTCAGATGACAACCCTTCTTGTTGGCGGGGTCAGCAGAAAGCCAACTGGGGTCCCATGAATAGCTACTGTTAGGGTTTATTTTAATCCTATTTATATTCCCCTTGTAAACCGAGTGACTTGTAACGAGTGGCGGTGAGGAGATTATAGTACAGACAAGTTGGACGTAGCCTACATTGGGTGAACCAGGGTAAAATACTGTGTCATATTTCTCTTCCCTATTCTCTTTTCTGTTTTTCGATTTGTGTGTGATTGTCGATTTCCAACAAATTTAAACCAAAAAAATAATCCAAAGGGTATTTCTATTGACACATCGAGGTATCATTAGCTGAAGAAGACCCTGACCAATCCACGTGGCCTAGAATAAGGGGCATGATCGCTGATCAGCAAAGGAAGCAGTCATTATCCATGTGGGTGCAATTTAGCCATATTCCAAAATTGTCCCTTGAAAAATTGTACAACGGAATCATGTTTCCGTTTTGCAATTGGGGGGTGAAAAAAATAACAACAGATGTACGTTTTCATTGTACACTTCCATTGTGCAATTTTTGTTATCCCAAATAACACAAAAGGATCATGATTCTGTTGTATTATTTGATTCCACCCACAAATATGCAAAAGAAGTATGATTCTGTTTTGTAATTTTATTTCCACCCTACTAAGCAACAAACTCATGATTTTGTTGTTTTAATCATTACAACGCAATCATGATTTCGTTGTGTTTTTAGTTCTTAAAAAAGTAAAATTCAATGTTTTATATTGTGATCTAACAACCATGTTTATCGCATCTGACAAGCCAGCAATGCCCTTGTACAGTTCTATGCAAACTTAAATGTTTATTTTGCCAGTGTAATCTTGACAGGTGTTGATGATAAACTCAAATTTGACTGTATTATGATGTGAATATTCATGTCATATTCATACATTTTGATATATTTTATTTGGAAAAACTCACGATTTAGTATAAGTTTGTGAAAGTCAGGTGCTTAAGAGGCTTCATGTGGAAAAGAGCTAAAAATCATAAAATTTTGAAGCATCAAAAGACCACGATCATGGTAATTTTGTACAAATGCAGTAATTTTATGTGCAGTAATTTTATATGTTTGGGGTCTTTCTGTGTCACCTATCACTTAAAAATTGAAAGGATCACATGCCAAATCTAAATCCTAATTGATAAGATTAAGAGATAATTAATATTCTTTAATTAAGGAAAGATAGAAGGAGGGTCTCCACAGAATATTATAAATAAGGAATAAGGGTCTATCTTTTAGTGTCTTTTGTTCTATTTACATTCTTGAGAGTTCTAGGAGAGAAGAAGGTCATGTAGTAGCCTCTTAGCTACAGAGGAGTGCAAAGATCACAATTGACACGAATTCTGACCAAGTCTCCTTCTCTTTTGGTATGTTTGTGTTCTTTATTAGGTTTTTTGATTTTACCATGGCCATGAGCGGCTAGTCTCCCTAGTTTGGGTTTGTGATGTAACCATACACTTGTATCCATTTTTTTTATTTTAATGAAACCCTCTATGTTTTCTAGTCAATTAAATATCTTCTATATTCTTTATTGTTAATTTGGAATTGACTACTCAAAATTTTAATCTAGTGCATAACAGTGATCATGTGTGTGTAATTGATTGACTTAGGAAGAGATTGCTTCTATGTAACTTGCATGATCAAAATGGGTACGAGAAATTCTGATAGATTAATTAATTGAACACCCTTGTTTTGAACTTAATCATTTGACCTAATACGATATTTCTATGATCAATTGAGTATTGATTAGGGCAAAGAGCATTATTAAACCATGACCAAAGGTTTATAATTGAATTTGAGAATACCGGTAATTGACAATATTTGGAGTCTTAGAATTAGAATTGGTTGAAATTTGTGTGAGTGTGAAATCATAATTGTAGGCTACTTATTATAACTCTTTTCACATCAACTCTTCTATCTTTGATTCTTATTTACTAAATTGAGCAATTGACCACAACTATCTTTCATTTAATTTAACCTTAATTGCTTAGTTTTACAAAAATAATTGTTTGGGAACACAAATGGTCCTTTAGGTTTGATATCCAAACTTTTAGTCCATTGTTACTACTGTGTAGGGTATGCTTGTCCTAGTGCTAACATATTTTACGCATCAGCTGATAATTGACTCACAAAAGAACAGTAAAAGGTGCTAATAAATACAAGTGGTCTAAGGCAACTCAATGCATTGTGTTGGATCTTTCACCATATTGGATTGAAGATGGAGTGAGTCATTGTTGTATATTATGATAGTGATGTGGCATCAAATTTTGAGAGGGTATTGTTTGAATGTCCTAATGATCTTAAATACATTAAAATTACTGAGGAAATGTCACCTGCTGCTTTGAGAAAATAGTTACAAATGTCATCGAAGATGGAAGAAGCTTATTTGAGGGTGTAACGACCCCAAATGCCATTACATGAAACACTAAGACTTTAACGCATAAAGATTCATTTTTAGTCCCTTTAAAACTCTTGAATTAGTTTAATTAATGAAAATACACATAATTTATTTATGAATACAAGCATGTCATATAAACTTCACCCATAGAAAGGTCCTCATCACGTCGTAAAACATAAAGGTACCGTGTCCCAAAGCACTACATCATTGAATATCATAAACAAATCTCCAAACAAAATTCAAGGGTTCCATTAAGGGAATAAATAGAACATAAATCCATGAAGATATATAAACCTTAAGTTGGGACCTACTAAGACAAAATATAAATAAATGACGAAGGGTCTCATCCCTAAGTCCACCACTAAGTCCACATCAACCACAAGTGACATACTCCTCAGAAGCTATACCATAATCTATTCTAGTATCAAATGGCATGATCATCACAGTTCAACAAAAAATGCAAGGGTAAGCTCATTTTAAAGGAAAACAATATATAAGAGAAATATAAGATCACTATGTTAAAAGAAGTTCAGGAGAAAACAATATATAAGAGAAATATAAGATCACAGTACATGATCATCACCATGTACTAATACAACTCCTCAAGTAACACATCATTCTCAAGTCACAATCATCAAAGCACATGTCTGACTATCATGTTATGTCATGTTGACTCTTTACTCCTGAAAGATTTCACCTTTTGAGCCATTAACCCAAGTATATCCCTTAACATAGTCGCACTCTATGATTTGACCATTCGGGGAGACTCAAATTAACCTTGTGGAGGAAGTGCAATTTAATTGAAAGTGGATGAGTGTGGGTAGTGGCTTATCTCAGTAAGGCTTGCAAAAACCTTAACCTATCTAGGGATTCACCCACCTGTCCATTCTATTGGCCCATTTAGCGTTAGCCACCACGACAACCTCCAACACTAGGTTGAGGGCCTTCTCAGCATCCCCAACTTACATGCTACTCACATGCAATGTCATTCATCAATGCACGCATGTCATGATCATTCAAATCAATATCATACGTCATCACAAATTCATTCACCAATCTCAACACCATAAGAGATTATAATATCATAGATTCACCATCCATACATTCATCACACTCATGAACCTACATATAGTTCAATAAGTATAGCAAATCATTCAAACACCATGAATTCTTGCAAACAACTCTCCAAAAACTCATAGGAATGTGAATCTCATGATCTCAATATAAAGTCAACTCTAATAATAAAATAACATCATCTCAATCGCATCTCATATCATCATAAATTTATTAATATCTAAAAATAATTAATTTATGCAAGGAAAACAAACATTAATCACACCTATATCAAAACTGGTCATTGGACTAAAAATTATCATTAGACTCAAAATTGGTCTCTGGATTCAAAATGGTCACTAGACTTAAAACTAATCATTTGACTCAAAATGGTCACTAGATTCAAAACTGGTCATTAGACTCAAAATGATCATTGGACACAAAACTGGTCACTGGACGTGAAAATGTTCATTGGACACGAAACTGGTTGGACGCAACATTGGTCACTGGACGTGAATATAGCCACTGGACACGAAAATGGTTAGCAGAATTTCAAATTTTCTATAGAATTGCCTCTCATGGCTTCCAAATCATTCAAAAACAAAACAGACCCTTTTTCTATCTACTTCAAATACATAAACAACATCAAGACTCTTCACAAATAGCAACTTTTGGTCAATATTCATCAATTAATCAACAACCCAAACTTCAAAACTCAAAACCTCAAATGCTCAAACTTTCATTTTTAACAACATGATTCATTTTCTAGCAAACCAATCCACAACAACCTAAGCATAGAAAAAGATAAAGCTTCCCTTACTATCAAACCCAAGGAACTTGCTTTAAGATGAAAAAAAAGAAGAAAGGAGGGGACTTTGGGTCCAAGGAGGAAGCTTTCTTCAACTCCACTAGCAATTCAAAGTACAAGGGTATTATCCATACCCAAAACCAACTCAAAGTCAGATTCAAACCCAAAAACTAAGCTTTTTCCATGGAACCCCCATGGGTGCCTTAGTGAAAGCGAAAATGGAATATAAAAAAGGGAGAAAATGTGTTTACCACACAAAGGGACAACCAATGAACACTAAAGGAGAAAAGACTTCCTTTGAGCAAGACAACCAAGCTCTCATATCTTCAAGGAATGGGTTTTCTTGGAGAGAAAGAAGATAGTAGAATGAGAGCTTTTGTATTTGTGTTTCATATTTTTTAGAGTTGAAGAAGAGTTTATGACTCTTGTAATTCCTCTTTTTCACAGCTAAACCTTACTATACATACTCACCTCTCCAAACATAAACTAAAGTTCATCCTCTTAAGCCGAAAACACTAAAAACTCACTAATCACATACACATATAAAATCAAATCACCAAATTTATTAATAAATTCTTTGAAGAAATTAAATTAAATTAAATTTCTCTTATAATTTAATTAAATCACTTAAATAATCAATTGATGAAACACAACGTTACAGAGGTTTTTTTTTATCATAAACCTGTATATGTAGGTGATGAATGTGTTGAGTATGATTATATGGAGCTTAAATACGACAATTAAGTGGGGAAGATGTTTTTAATCTTTTCACAGTTTACTTCTAAAGGTCTAATTGAGTTGTATACAGTGGTTGGTTGATCTCCAGAATATATCCTTGCCCTACTGCATAAACCAAGAAAACCAAGACCTGCCAAAGATATCATTGCTCTAATGCGTGGATCAATGACGACAACAAGCTCTAATAAACTCTATTTAGTCATGTTTTTCATTGATTTCATTTATGCTAGCTGTTGTTTATTTTTTAAATTTAATCAAAATTTCAATCTTTATTACATTACTAGGTGTGTGTCGTTTAAACATAAAAATAAGACAAACATAAACTGCTAAATACAAGTTCATAGAACATAAAAAAAAAACTATACAAACAACATCATAAGTTGAATACATAATAATAAAAATAATAATAACACAAAATGACAAATGTCCTTAACAATGCCCAATTTCCCTTGTAGCCACCTCCTCTACCACCTTTGTTGGGTTTCTTCCTCGGTGGTGGTCGCTCCTCAGCTGAGCTACACCCATAAGCTATTACATGGCCTGATGAATATTTGTCCCTTCATATACAATTATCATGTTCAACAATCTCTGGGTGGACATTGACATCATCTGGGATCAATCCTATATAAATATTAAAGAATATGACTAGTAGTTATTTTCATTAAAAATTAAAACAAAATGATGATAATATTTTTTTGCATTACTTGACAGGAGTAAACAACACCCTGGTACATAATCTGGTATCTGACCACCACTAAGCTATGTTTGAGGCAAAGGCTACGACGGAATACATACATGATTATGTGATGGCTTTCCCTCTTGTGGCGGGATTAGTTATGGATTTGAATGCTTATACGTAATACCAAGGCAAGTAGTTTATAGTGCAGGCCCATGGAGTCCCATGTGGAACAACCTTGCCAACGCCACCAGATGCTACTCCTACTCGTCCTATGCCTTACAACACTTCCCATATGCAGCAAGACACTTGGGTGGGTCCAAGGGAATCCTTTGTATGTACCCAAACTTCTTCAAAGTGCTTGTTGGTAGATACGACGCCATGTCTGTCCCAACTCTGATGTAGCAAGGATAGTATGTCTGTCCCAACATCAGTCATCTTCAACCGATCTGGTCCCAACAGCCTTATCGGTACCCCTCAACAACAACCACCTAGCTGCAAGCGGCTTCTTGCGATCATAACCCAGAACCTTCTCACTACAAGGAATGGTTGGCAAATGCTCAAACACCCATGCCGGTAAAACATGAAATATATTTTTAGTGTCATATAATACTAAGTAACACACAATTATGTATACAAAAAAAATCACACCATGAGTAGCATCATATACTAAGTAACACACAATTATGTATACAAAAAAAATCATACCATGAGTAGCATCATATAACCTATCATCTGCTAGTTGCCATACTTGCACACATATGACAACTGGTCATAAAGATAAGCTAGCGCAACTATCCCCAACCGTACTCGTGGTTGCGATCTAGATCACTAAGGTACTATAGGTTGTATATGTGTACATGTGTCAAGCTCATCTCGAAAAATATAGTATTGTCGAGCAAATGCAACAAATAAGTCGTAGTAGCCCAGACGAGCGACTCACTGACAATATAGGTGTGATACAACTCATATAATCAACTCAAAGCCACTAGATTGTCGTTTGTCATCACAAGATCTCTCCAGGTTTAATACCAAGTTCTGACCTCAACAAACCTTTGATCTCCTTCCTGGTGTAGGTTGTGTCTATGTGATCAAGGAAATGACCCAAGATAGGAAAATATAAAAGACATGACACATCATCGAGGGTGATGGTCATCTCTTCAACTAGAAGATGGAAGGAAGAGGTGTCACTATGTCATCTCTCGATAAATGCATTGATTACGCCTTTATTAATAGACGTGTACCACACATCATACAAACTCTTAAGCCCTGACCTATCCACGTACCCCTTCACTTTCGCCAGAGTAGGGTAAGAGATAAAATTGTCACCATGACAGGGAGTGGGGGAGAGAGACGTATGCGAGAAGGAATGAGAGAGTGGAAGAGAGAGAGACGTATGAGAGGACGTGAATGAAAAGGGTGGAGGTGAGAAGAAGGGGGTTGGCAGATGGAGAAGGGAAGGGGAAAGGGTGGGGGTGGGGGGAAACTGCCTTTAGGCCAATTTTGTATTTTCACTACCATTTTCAAAAAAATGGTAGTGCCAATAACAATGGATGTAGTGGGAATAGCTATCCCATAATACAAATACTATGTTTGAGTACGAAAATAATGCATACACTACTATTTGGTATGCAATGGTCTTTAGTTAAAAATAGACAAATTCTAGAAGGTGTAACCAATGAATTGTTGGATGAGATGAAACATAATATAAAAGGAAGGAAGTTGTGATGTTTAAGGTAGATTTTAAAATAAATTATGATTGTGTGGAATGAGAATCTCTAGATTATTTTATGCAAAAGATGGGATTGAAATGGAAGAGGTGCATAATAGAGTGTTTGTCTACATCCACAATAATAGTACTAGTAAATGAAAGTTTAACATAAATCACGTTATTATAAATTCACTTTTAATTAATATTAATTTTGCACGTCACCAATTCGAATTTGTATAATCTAATCGTTCGTGATAGCTTTTATCAGCAACAAAACCACTTTATAGAACAAGCAAAATCAGAACAAGATAATTAACTGTTCCTTAACTTAGTTTTGAAATTGCGACGGAAAATAAGACAAAACATTTAGCATGAAACATAAGAGAAAAATATAGATAATCGTGGTTGGACAAGTTTACATTAAAGGGACAATAAAATTTTGTAGCAACAGTTAGTTAATTTGTTGTTTTGTCGGTATTTGACTACCCATAAAATGATAATAAAAGTTGAAGGTTAAGCTAGATGGATAATTTAACTGTAATAACAGTAACAAACTAAAAAACAAAAAACAAAAAACAAAGTAGAAAATGGAACAAAAGTACATATCAATATAGCATATAGAATCTTGTAAAAAGGCCTAGAGAACCTTCCCTGCTGGTTCCAAACTGGTGACAACGCTTGGGCTCAAAGGAGGAAAGAAACAGAAATTACTATACGAATATGGTGAGAGCAAATTCATTCCTAGAAACCCCGGTGCCATTGCTCCATCATTATTATTATTAGTCCCCGGAGAATTTATTCCTAAGAGAAACTCCTGGTACCATTTACCGCACGTGTCTCCGCTTGATTGGTTTTGCTTTGGTGGCACATTAGGAGCATCAGCAGATTCAGCACGTGCGATTTTGATTTGGAGATGCTGCTGCTGGGACTTGTGCTCGGGTGCACCTGTGAGCTGCTGAACCACGTCACGGAAGTTTATGGCGTCCACTTTGTAAACTTTGACCGGTGTTGGTGGCATTGGTGCCACTGGTGCCTTCTTCCACGGCTTTGCTGGTATCTTTCTCACGGAACGGAGCCACGAATTGTGATTTTGAAGAGGGTACATTTGTTGTTTCATGTACCCTTTTGAGTCCTCACGGTTGTTTTGGGTCAAGTATGAAGAATTGGATGATGAGGAATAAGAACTAGAATAGGCTTCCATGATGGAAAGTCCTGAAAAATTTTGCGTTTCTGTTTAATTTTCTAGTTTTGATGATAAGAGTGTAGTGATGTATATATGTATATATTATTGTGATCACATGCTGAGACCAAGGGACTACTTGTGTTTTGTATTTATAGATTTATTTTGAGTATGAGTATGAGGGATGAATTGTGGGCAAGATTATTGCATGTTTGATTTGGTATTGGAATATTGATTTTAAATCTAGAATTAATTTTGTGTATATTTTTATATATTTGATTTTATGTTAGAGAAAAACTGAGAATTGATTTTGGATTTAAAGTTGATTTTAGGTTGAAACAATTTTAAATAATTTTTACATTAAATTCAAAATTGATTTTAAGTTAAAACAAATTTAAATAATTTTTTTGTAATAAGTTTTATTTTCAATTTAATTTTATAATAAAATATATTAATTTAAATAATAATATTTTAAAATTAATTTTAACTAAAATCAATTTCACCCAAAATTAATTTTAACATTATTCATTCAAACAAAATAACTGATAGGTTGAATTTCAAATAAGACCAACAACTTGAAGATGAGGCAGCCGGGGAATGAATCGAATCGAATCGAATCTTGATAGAAGAAATTCAAACGTGGATTTTGTCATCACCGTCTGTCGGCGGATAAATAAAATTAATTCATATATGGTCAAAAGAATAATGAGTTGGATGAGTTAGCAATAAATTACAGTATTTTATAAGTTATGAAAATCCTCCAAATTTGTCTTTCTTGACGCTGTCACAATAATTATATTTTCTTCTTGAGTTAAAGATCACAAATAATTTTCAATTTATTAAATTATAAATTAATTTTATTTATGAAATATGATTATTATTGACTAAAAAAATTATATATAATAAAAATAAAATATAATTTTTTGTTAAATAAATCATTTTTACACATATTAACGTATAAAAACCTTTTACAGCAATTATATATGCTCTACTCAAAGGTTAACTCAGGTAATTGAGATTCAATTCAAAATGAGTCGAATCATATTAATTCAAAAAATAAACAAGGGAAGCAAGAATAGCCGCCTCTGTTGTGTGTCCTGTCGTATTCAGAGGGGACTTGCAAGTTATTACTTCTACAGTTCTACTAGAACTAGTGGCAGCGTGGATGGACCGCGAAGGCTTTTGCGGTCCCAGCTATTTTTGTTAATGTATTTCTTTTTGTACGCATACCACGACGGTCATGTGACATGTATTATTAATTATTTTCATCATTCCCTCTGTTTATAAAGAATAATTTTAAATCTCTATACAATATGCTATGCTAAATCTTGTATTTATTAGTTAACAAAGTACTGTATTATTTTTTATATTATTAAGTAATAAATATGTTATTCTTTTATTTGATGTATTTTTCTATACAATATATAAAATATAAATAAAAAGATATTGTAAAAAAAAAATAGCATTACATGTTTATTCAATGATCAATTCTCACTGATTGATTTAGTGGTGAAGAATAAAAATAGATGTATAAACTAAAAGATTTAAGATCGATTTTTTTTCATGCATCGTAAGATTGATATATGTTATCATTATTGTAGTTTTCTTAATACTAATAAAAAAAATTAAATATTACTTTTTGTCTTTTATGTTCTAATATTTTGATATATTAAATTTTAAAATTTTTATTTGGTTCATTTATATTTTTAAAAAATTATTTTGAGTTTTTTCAGTTTTTCATTAACAATGTTTGTATTTCATTAACTTTAAATTTTAAAATAATTAATATAAAATATTTTTCAATTTTTTAATCTATATTCTAGTCTTATTTGTCTTCTTCAAACCACATCCACCATAACTACCACAACTTTCAATATGATAATTTATTTTCAACCTCACAACATATAGCCAACACCACCACATTCGCATGGCCACGTATAGCCAAACACAGGCGACACCACCCTCAACCCCATGAACCTAGATTTGAGTGACCACCACAACCCAAACAGCGTTACAACCGCTCGTTGCCACCCTCAATCCCATGAACGCAGATCCCCTGACCACCACCACTCAAACATCGCAAGCCTCGACCCCACGAACCTAAATTCACATGGCCACAACCACTAAACCTGTGCGTTGTCACTCTTGATCCCACAAACCCAGATTTGCAACATCCAACCATATCAAAACCTTCCCACCCAGATTCGCCACCAACACCCACACGTGCATCACCGCATGCAACCAGCAACCCCTAATCCATGTTGGCAAAGTGCCCAGATTTGAAGATAATGGATAAGACAATTTCAAGGAGGAGGGTGGAGAAAAGACTTAAATATGAAAGATAGTGGACAAATGTTTTTTTTTATTTATAATTTTTAAAATAATAAAGATAATTTTTTTATTTTAGTTGACATTATGTTAAATTAATTAATTCAAAATTTAAAAATTAACTATACACCAACTTGTTAAAATAAAATGAAGAAAAATCAAAACAAAATTATTTAAAACATAAAAGATTAAAATGAAATTTTTAAAATTTAATGTAAGAAAAAAAACTAAAACATAAAAACAAAATACATTTAGCCTAAAAACGAAATGATTGATCCTTTGTTTCCTCTTCAAATACAATTGATAATCGTTGCCACATAATGTGTATTCAGGATATTTTTCATCCCCACTTGAATAAACATTAAGTTATCAACGTGCTCACAGGCGGCGTATACTATGGAAAAGCTAACAAAGTTTTCTACATTGATAAAGTGTTTTATAACCATTGGATATATAATATTTTAATCAAAGGCCATGATTATGAAAATAATAAGAATACTCACAATAAAAAAGACGGGGTGAATTGGTTAAAATATTGGTATTTTAAAATTAATTCAAATTAGAGTTCAGAATCTTTATCACTTTCAAAACCAAGAAATCTTTTTACTCAATCAAATAACCCAGCCTCAAGAAATCAATAGCTCAAAATAGAACTTGTTGAACAATGAATATGAATCAAAGAATCAATGATCAATGAACAAGATGAGTGATAAAGAGATAGAATAAAAAACACCAGTAATTTATACTGGTTCACTTCACAACTGAAGCTACATCCAGTTTCTTCTAATCAACACTAGATTAGAGTTCCACTATTATAAATTTCTGTTCTTATAAGCTTTTACAAAACCCTCCCCTTTATCAACACTAGATAAAGAATAGAAATCTAAAACTCTATTAGAAATCTAAGGAGCAAGAACCAGATAACACTACTCTGTTCTTGAGCTAGAGAATCCTTCTCTAGAATCAAGCAAG
Organism: Glycine tomentella; assembly: GCA_007407185.1. Classification (NCBI taxonomy): domain Eukaryota; kingdom Viridiplantae; phylum Streptophyta; class Magnoliopsida; order Fabales; family Fabaceae; genus Glycine; species Glycine tomentella. Next base: position 174,341 of record PYAF01003376.1, on the reverse strand, counting down.
AAGAACCCACTTTACAATAGCCAATTACAACAGAAATTTAAAAACAAATTTACACACAAAGAATAAGGAGAGAGACAACCTGATGATCCAATGAATGTTATGCACATGAATTACCAAATCAGGTTGAGAAGTAAACTAAATCAGAACATGCTTTTCCTTAACCTTGAAAAGAATCTTGCTCAAGAATCATTCAAAGACCCATTGATGTTTTGAATGAAGCAAGAAGTAAAAACACTGAGAAAATCACTTAGAAATACTTAAAAGGCTTGTGTATACTCAGAAATACGAAGCGGTCAAGTTCTCTCACAAGCCAAGCCTTTTATAGCAAAATTTGTAACTAACTGTAATCGATTAAACGCGTCTAATAATCGATTAAAATTCTTATGTAATCGATTAAATTATCACTTAATCAATTAAAATGTTAAAGAAACTTTCTGGGTTTCAGCAACGAGCAAAACAATCGATTAACTTGAGCTGTAATCGATTAAGACAGAAAGCTATGTTTCACAAAATGAACTATGTAACATCCCGGGCGCTGACGAGGGCGGGGAGTGACCGCCGGTGCAGTGAGGCACGGACAAGAAGTGGCTCCTGGCAGGCTTCCAGCGGGAGGGGTACATGAATGAATCGAATACACACCCGAACGAGAGGGATCCAGAGGCTGTGCAGTTATGGGACTGTATAGTTGAGGATAACTTAAAAGGATTTAATAGGTACTACCTATACCAACAAGGTGCATCTACTTTTCGGTAGCCCATAACATAAGAACTCCACAGTTAAGCGTGCTAAACATTTTTCCAAAAACATTTTTAATCAGAATCAAACCTTAACCAAAAAGATAAAACCTTTGATGATTTAATGAAAACCATTTAAGCTTAATGATGAATGAATGAATGCAATGCAAGGATCAATCAGATTGCCTTTCTCTTACACTTGAATGAATTACAAAACTTCAAGGCACTTCAAGCATGTTGAAAGCTCAAAACCATTTCTTGAATCAAAGTCTTTCATTCTTCATGATGCTCTCCCTATATCCAACAATCTCCCTCTTTTTGGCTTTGAAAATGCCAAATTCTTGATTGATTATATGTTGGACTTGAAGTTAATTGAGGGAACCAAAGTTAGGAAAAGTTGAGCTTTGCAAACCTGAAAACAATTCAATCTCTTTGCCAAGAACAAGTGTTAAAGCATCTGTTGATTAATCCAGCATTCATTTATATTTATATCTTACTTAATTGGTTAATTTTTATCACTTATGTACCCTTTAATTTGACAATCCATTCAAAGTAAGATTTGGGCAAAAATTGTGCAGAAAAACAGAGTAGAACAGAGTGTACTGCAGAGCATGAACAAAATCAATCATTTCTCCCCCTATTTGGCTTATCAAAGTCAAAAACATGTGAAGTACAACGGATATTGAACAGGAGAAACATAAATGGATATATTTATAAGTAAGGGAACCGTTACAATTCTTGAAAATAAAATTAAAACATGAAAGCATAAAAACAGAAGAAATAGAAAAACTACAAAGGCTAAAATGTCTCAAACCCTTCAGACATAATAGTAGCTTCAATATTGTCTAGCCTAGCCTTAATGTCTTCTAAAGCTGAACTAGTTTCAGCACTAAAATCATAATTCATAGTGACTAGACCATCCATTTTTTGAAGCATGAATGACTCGAATTGGGTGTAGAGGGGTTGAGCATGGTCCCTTTCCTCATCTTCTTCAACATCTACTCCAACACCAGCAACAACAGGAGGTTCAGGCACAGCTTGTTGGCCAGCCATCTGCCATCCTTGTGGTGTCTTGATCATTCCTAGCTTGTTGAGATGCTTGTCTTTGATGAGACTGTTGCTTGAGTTTGTGTGGTCCACTACTTCATTTGAGACATCTATTTGGAAGTAGTATATAAATCTAGACACAACCACAACATAAGGGAATGGGTAGTTTACTAGCCTTTTTGATTTAAGCATTATTTCCTCAAAAATGAGAATCCAATTCATTTGAATTGAATTCTTGAGACCATACACTAGTTGTAGGTCTTCATCTGTTGCTTGGGCATGGTTTGTGGCTCTAGGTGTGAGGATATATGTAATTATGTAGTGCAGAAGCCTATCCTCATGGGTCATGGGTCCAGTACCTAGCCTAGTTTTCAATCTCATTTGGGGATCGCTAAGCATTTCCCTATATGTATCTACCCTATTATAACCCTTAGGATTTTCATCAAATTTCTTTTTTCCTTCAAAGGAAATACCAGCTACTGCCTCCCACACCTCATGGGTGATTTCCATGGGCACTCCATTTACTTGGGACCTCAGTATCCCATCCATGGATCCCTTGGCACAGGTGTAAAACACCTTGATCAATTCAGGGTAAAAGGTACGCTTTAACTCCACAAACATTCTTAAGCCCTAGGTTTCTATGAAAAATTTCCTTAATAAACCAGTCAAGCTCTAAGTACTTAGGGGAACATACTAGTTTTGTGGCATTAAACTGGAGATAGGTCATACGGTCTTTTTTGTGGTGAACCAAAGATCTAACCTATTAGTAAGAGGGGGGTTAGAAGTTTCACCAGCCTTTCTCTTAGAGGTTTTGGTTCTCTTAGAGGTAGACATTCTTAGGGCAGAGTTAACTAGACTTAAACAGAAGAAAGACACGGAGAAGATTGAAAGATAAGAATGAAGGTAGGTGTGATTTCTTCCTTCACAATAGGCTGTATTTTTAGAGATTTTTAGACTCCAAGAATTTGAATTTTGAATTAAGGAGCTGTTAGAACAAATTAACTCAATACAGAGGATTTAAATTTAAATTAGGTGGGAGTTGGGCAGTAACAACTTCCAAGAAAATCTGTTAGATTTTGCAATAACTCCATGAATAATCGATTATTTACCTTGTGTAATTGATTAATTCGTAAGCAAAATCACATTCTGCAGATACAGTAATCGATTAATTCGTAACATAATTGATTATTTCTGTAAAATTCACAGGTAGAAGACAAAGTGTAATTGATTATTTTATGATTTAATCGATTATCACAAAGAGGTTTGAATTTCAAAAACATATAGAAGCTTGTGTAATCGATTAATCTGACATGTAATCGATTATTCCAGAAGGTTTTGGATTTTGAAAAAATTGATTCTCAGCATTTTAATCGATTACCATTCACTGTAATCGATTATTCCAGTGAACTTTCACTTTGTAAAAGAGTTTATGATCAATGTAATTGATTAATCTGACTCTTAATCGATTATTACAGAAACATTCATTTTTTTGAAAAAGAGTTTCTATGAAGAATAATCGATTATATTGTTCATGTAATCGATTACATAAGCTCAGATTTCCCTCAGAATCATGATTTTAATGATTTTAATTGATTAATACGACACTTAATAGATTATTACAGAGTAAGTATCAGATATAACAGAATTTATGAGCATAATGAACCAATCAAATATAATAATGAACCAATCATTCCTCTATATTTTGACTCATCAACCCTCTTTCTATTTTCATCTGAATCAAGATAGGTTGATGTTGCCATTGGAGTTACAGCATCTTTACATTTCTCCATTTCAAACTTTTTGATCACTTCAAGGCAATACTTGAATTGGTTGAGAAAAGTTCCATTCTTCATTTGCTTCATTTGAAGTCCAAGAAAGAATGTTAATTCTCCCATCATTGACATTTCAAATTCTTTCTACATAGCTTTAGAAAATTCCTAGCACAGCAAATGGTTAGTTGAACCAAAAATTATATCATCAACATATACTTGAACCAATAAGATATCACTTTTATGCCTTTTGATGAACAAGATTTTGTCAACATGACCTCCTATGAAAGATTGTTCAAGCTGAAATTTGCTTAGTCTTTCATACCAAGATCTAGGAGCTTGCTTTAAACCATAAAGGGTCTTTTTAAGTTTAAAAACATAGTTTGGATGTTTAAAATCAGTGAAATTAGGATGTTGTTCAACATATATATCCTCCTCAATGTATCCATTTAAAAAGGCACTTTTGACATCCATTTGGAAAATTTTAAAATCCATTAAACATGCATATGCAAGCAACAACCTAATGGCTTCCAATCTTGCAACTAGAGCATAGGTTTCCTCATAGTCAATGCCTTCTTCTTGGTTGTAACCTTTTGCAACCAATCTAGCTTTATTTCTGACTATGATTCCACTCTCATCAAGTTTATTTCTAAAAATCCATTTTGTGCCAATAGGTTTGAGAAAGGATGGTCTAGGAACAAGTTCTCAAACTTCATTTCTCTTGAACTGATTTAACTCATCATGCATAGCATGCATCTAATGTTCATCAACTAAGGCTTGATCAATATTCTTAGGTTCAATTTGAGAAACAAAAGCCATATTATAACATAGGTTTCTTGAAGATCTAGTAGATACTCCCTTTGAAACTTTACCTATGATGTTGTCAAGTGAGAGATCTCTTATTGTTCTCAATCTTTAGGCTCTTGAACAGGTGTTGATGGTTTTATTTCAGCACTTGGTTCTTCTTTTTCTTTATTTATGGAATCATGAAGCTGAATAAATTCTTCCATAGGACCTGCATCTACATCACACTTCTTTTCCTCTTTAGAGGGATTAGACTTATCACAGATTGCATGAACAGATTCTTCCATGCACATTGTTCTTTTGTTGAAAACTCTATAAGTTTTACTATATAGTGAATATCCAAGAAAAATTGCTTCATCAGCTTTAGCATCAAATTTTCCACAAGTGATTTTTTTCCCATTGTTTAATACAAAACACATGCAGCCAAAAGCTCTCAAATGAGAAATGTTAGGTTTTCTACCTTTGTATAGCTCATAAGGAGTTTTCTTTAAAATAGGCCTTATAAGTAATCTATTCAAAGTATAGCAAACTGTACCTACAACATCAGCCCAAAAATATTTTGACAAATCTGTCTCATTAAGAAGAGTTCTAGCTCCTTTTGCAAGAGATTTGTTTTTCCTCTCCACAGCACCATTTTGTTGGGGTGTTCTTGGAGCTAAAAAATTGTGGTTAATTCCATTTTCTTCATAGAATTTTTCAGAATGTTCATTTTGGAATTCTCCACCATGATCACTTCTTATTGAGATAATTTTGCTACCTTTTTCATTTTGTGTAAGCTTGGCCATTTTTCTAAAAGCATGGAAAGCATCACTTTTGGATGTCAAAAACAGAGTCCAAGTAAATCTAGAGTAATCATCTACAATGACAAGCCCATAATAATTGCCTCCTAACTTATAGTTCTAGAAGGACCAAACAAGTCAATGTGAAATAATTCAAGGGGTCTAGAGGTGGAAACAATGTTATTACTTTGAAAATAATTTTTGGTTTGTTTCCTATAATAACCTTGCTTTGCAAAAAAAAAAAAAAAAATCTGGCGCCAATAGCGCCATAGGTGCTGGATGTTGGCGCTAGTAGCGCCACAAATGTTGGAAGTTGGCGCCAGTAACGCCAGAGTGGCGCCAATAGTGCCACAGATGCTAGAAGTTAGCGTGATTAGCGCCAGAAGGGCTCCAGAAAGTGTATTTTCTCTGGATTTTGGCGCGACCAGCGCCAGAGCACATCCTGGACCACTATATAAGGCTCATTTGCGCGTTTTTGAAGGGAAAAACCCTTCCTTCTTCTTCCTCTGACCCAAAGCAGCCATTGATGACCATAGAAGCTTCATAACTCCTCCATACTTCATCTAAACACTTCGTAACTACCAATAAAGATGATTAGAACCTCTGATGAGCTAGATTTTAGCTTAGATTTCTGAGAAAACAAAGAAATCTCATTCTTTAGGGGACTTGGAAAAACTGAGTTTTGGAGGAGAAAGAAGGCGATTCAAGGACGCCAGAGCATAGAGAAGTGATCCTCCAGCCTTCCTCGACTATTTAGAGGTAAGAAACTCAAGTTTTACCGTTTAATTTGTGAAATGGTTCTTGGGATGAATAGTGACCACTTTGTGATAGGGCTGGAATTAGGCTTGGATTCTTTAGAAAAGTATGCTCAGGATATTGTTTTGATGAATACTAAGCTTTGAAACATGATTTTTGATGAAGTTTGGTTTTGGCTCTGAGTTTGGTATGGGTAGGAGGAATGTTGAGTAAATGGAAGGTATTATGATAGATATGAGCCTAATGCCTTTACAAAAGTTGTTCAGAAGGCCAAATAAACGGTGAAGATGTGTTGATATACATGTTTTAGGCATGTTGGATAATTGTGATGCATGATCTGATAGATCATTGAATGAATTAAGCCTATGCAGAGTCTAAGGGGACTCTATGATCTTGGTTGGACCAAGATAGATCTTGTTGAGGGTCTGTAGATCGCCTATAAGGTGATTAACTCTGATAACCCTAAGATAGAGAAAAGAGAGGTTTCTATAGAAAAGAATAGTGTTTCCTTTCATTCTAATGGTTGAGGACCGTTATTGATTGTTTGTTTGCATGTCTGGCGTAGGGCGCGAGTTTTACACTGCTGGTGGTGGTGACCACGAAGCCGGGAGAGCCGGTATCGCGCTGAGCACAGGTAAGCTCTTTGTCCTTGGGAGTGTTTTCCCTTGCTTGTGTTCCACCATACCCGAGGGGGTGATGGTTATTGTATGCATATCTATATATATATATGTTGAGATTGTGTGTACTGTTTTATTGAATCATGAGATTGATGATAAGAGGAACACTGTGATAGTGTTATGTGATTGATGATAAGTCAAATACTGTGATAGTGTTGTGTTGTGATTGAAAGGGTTCTTTGGCTAGTAGAATAGAGTATTAGGGATTTTCGTTGGAAATGTACCTGTCAGATGATCTCCCTTAGGCAACAGATTAAGTCCTAAGGTAACGTACCTGCTAGATGACATTCCCTCAGAATAGGTATCCAATGGGGTTTTAAGGAAACGTACCTATCAGATGATCTTCCTTAGGCATTGAATTAAGTACTAAGGTAATGTACCTGTCAGATGATCTTCCTTAGTTATTGGACGAAATCTTAAGAGAATGTATCCAATGGATAGATGATCTCTCAGACAATGTGATTGGATATATATATATATATATGTGATTATACTTGTGTGAGATACATGTGACAGTTTTGTAATGCCAATTTTAACATTATATGTATGAAAGTGAACCAGGGGGAGGAAAGACCTCTAAGGACCCTGAGTTTACTGAGATTGTTATCTCACCCCTATTGGGAATCATGTTTTTGCAGGTGATGACTAGGGAGTGGCTGATAAATCCCAGGGCAAGAGGCCTGAGCAGGGATAGTTCCTTTGAGAACCTTAGGCATAGAGTGAAGAGCATGTTGGCTCTATTTTTGTTTTATGCCTATGTTTTGTACCCTGAGGGATATTTGTATAGTTTTGAGAAATATACTTTGTATACATGAGAATTCACCATATATGTATATAATGTACAAATTATGTTGTTAATGACGTTGATGACGTCATTTTGTTTAAAGCTTCCATTTTAATTATCCATGATAATTGTTGCGCTTATATGATTAAGTAATATGTTAATACACCGGATGCATACGGGGTGTAACATTTCCCCGTCGCGTATTTAAGTCGTCTGCAAAGGATTCTACCCGCCGCTCGATGGGAATTGCGCTTCAAGGCGTCTCGCAGGACTAATCCGCCCCACGAGGGTCACCAACGGCACGTGCCTTTGGGGGGCCGAGGCCCCCTACTGCTGGTCGGCAAACGGACGGCGGGCGCACGCGTCGCTTCTAGCCCGGATTCTGACTTAGAGGCGTTCAGTCATAATCCAACGCACGGTAGCTTCGCGCCACTGGCTTTTCAACCAAGGCGATGACCAATTGTGCGAATCAACGGTTCCTCTCGTACTAGGTTGAATTACTATTGCGACACTGTCATCAGTAGGGTAAAACTAACCTGTCTCACGACGGTCTAAACCCAGCTCACGTTCCCTATTGGTGGGTGAACAATCCAACACTTGGTGAATTCTGCTTCACAATGATAGGAAGAGCCGACATCGAAGGATCA
>PYAF01003376.1:150278-166244 GCA_007407185.1 Glycine tomentella | reverse complement strand
GTTACGGATCCATTTTGCCGACTTCCCTTGCCTACATTGTTCCATCGACCAGAGGCTGTTCACCTTGGAGACCTGATGCGGTTATGAGTACGACCGGGCGTGGGAGGCACTCGGTCCTCCGGATTTTCAAGGGCCGCCGGGGGCACACCGGACACCACGCGACGTGCGGTGCTCTTCCAGCCGCTGGACCCTACCTCCGACTGAGCCGTTTCCAGGGTGGGCAGGCTGTTAAACAGAAAAGATAACTCTTTCCGGGGCCCCCGCCGACGTCTCCGGACTCCCTAACGTTGCTAAATCCTTTCTAATTAGCTTGTTCATATGATGCATGTTAATGTGACTTGCCCTTCTATGCCATAGCCAAGATTTATCAATCTTGCTTATTAGACATGAAGTGTTTTGAAAGAATGCATGATCAATTGAAAGTAAATAAATGTTACCTTTCCTTTTACCAATGTGAATCACTTCACCACTTTGCCCATCACAAACCATGCAACAATTCTCATTGAATGAGACTTTGAATCCTTTATCACAGAGTTGGCTTATGCTTAAGAAATTATGCTTCAACCCTTCTACATAAAGAACATTTTTGATTTTGGTTTTGAAGCTATCTACAATGTTGTCTTCTCCAATGATCTTCCCTTTGTTATTATCTCCATAAGTGACATATCCTCCATCTTTAAGAGTTAGATTTGTAAGCATAGACATGTCACCCGTCATATGTCTAGAGCATCTACTATCAAGGTACCATAATGAGGATCTAGCTCTCAGACATACCTGAAAAAAATCAAATCAATTTATAAAGGGAGGTACCCAATTGAGATTGGGTCCATAGGGGTTAGCAGCTTTCTTTTTCTTTTGAACCCAAATGCAATCTCCATTAGGCACATAGAATCTCCTAGCATTGCATTTGTAAGATGTATGTCCTTTTTCCATACAATAGTTGCATATTACAGATTTTGATGATTTTCTTAAGAAAGCATTTTGATTTATCTTTGAGTTTTTGAACATCTTTTGATTCTTCTATTTTGGAGGCACAAATACAATTTTTTCAAAGGATTTTGAGTCTTGTTTGTACCCCAAACCAGAAGTATCTCCAGCATACTTTTGCACACTTAACATTTCAGCCAAGTTGCATTTTCCTTTGTAAAGCTTTCTCAAAAGATCAATTAAATCATTATTTTTGGATAAAAGTAACATGTACTTTTCTCCTTGACTCATTTTTTGTAATCATCAAAATCTTTTTACAGCAAGTTAAATTTGTCAACATTAGTAGAAGAAGAAGCACATACACATCCATTCATTTTGTAACTTGAAACAAGTTTTTCATTTTTTTCTTTCAAGTTGCAAATATCAGTTTGCAATTCAATAATTTTTGCAACATTCCATCTAAGATTTCCTTTGAGCTTGGATTTTGCAAGCTTTTGGGCTTCTTCATGCATTTCTTGGAAAACATTAATAGCTTGTTCAAGTTCAGAATTTACCTCTTCTCCATCAATTGATAGATCATCATCTTCTTCATTGATTGTGGAGGTGAGACACATGTTTGCTTCTTCATTTTCAGTTGAAGATTCTAATGTTGCTGAATTATCTTCCCAAGCTATGTAGGCTCTTTTGGATTTTCCTTCCTTCCTCACCTTGTTGTCACCTTGTTGCTTTTTCAAAAAGATTGAGTATTCAGATTTGATGTGGCTAGGTTTTCAACATTCAAAACAAGTAAAATTGTTGTCAATCCTTTTGTTGTTGTTGTTGTTGTTCTTTGTAAACTTTTTGTTCTTGTTTTTCCTCAAGAACTTGCTGAACTTCTTGACAACCAAGTTCATGTTGTCCTCTTCATCCTTTTCACTTGAATCTTCCACCTTTTATGACTTTGATGATGCAGCTTTTAATGCAATACTTTTATTTTTCTTTTCTGCAATCTTCAGCACAAGTTAGTTGAGACATTTCAAGCTCATATTCAAGTAACTTACCAAATAGTGCAGCCATGGACATTTTTGATAGATCTTTTGATTCCTTGTTTGTTGTCACCTTTGGTTGCCAAGGCCTTGTAAGAAACTTCAAGATCTTGATGTTTAGTTCTTCAGTATCAAAGATCTTCCCAAGACCCAAAAGATGATTGACTATATGAGTGAATCTTGTTTGTAGCTGAGAAATGCTTTCTGTGGTGTTCATCTTGAACATCTCATACTCATGGATCAATACATGCTTTCTTGATCTTCTAACTTCTTCAGTTCCTTCATGAGTTATTTCCAGCATCTCCCACATTTCTTTTGCACTTGTGCATTTCACTGTTCTAAAAAATTCATCAGAAGAAAGTGCAGAAGTAATCATATTTTTAGCTTTAAAATCATATTGGACAACCTTTTGTTCAACATCTGTCATCTCATCCCATTCTTTGGGAATCATTTCATTGCCAACAATTTTCTTAGGAATAAAGGACCCTTTTCTATAGCATTTCAAGCACCTGGGTCATTTGATTCAATAAAGATTTTCATTCTATTTTTCCAAAAACTGAAGTGCTCCCCTTCAAACATTGGAGGACGATTGAGAGAAGCACCTTCTTGGAAGGTAATTTGTGAGGTATTCATTTTTCTTCTTGAAGAAAAAATAGTGATCTTGAATAACTCTCAAGAACCAGCTCTTGATGCCAATTGAAAATAATAGGAATACTTACAATAACCAAGAGGGGGTGAATTGGTTAAAACCTTGGTATTTTAAAATTAATTCAAATCAGAGTTCAGGATCTTTATTACTTTCAAAACCAATAAATCTTTTTACTCAATCAAATAACCCAGCCTCAAGAAATCAATAGCTCAAAATAGAACTTGTTGAACAATGAATATGAATCAAAGAATCAATGACCAATGAACAAGATGAGTGATAGAGAGATAGAATAAAAAACACAAGCAATTTATACTAATTCACTTCACAACTGAAGCTACATCCAGTTTCTTCTAATCAACACTAGATTAGAGTTCCACTATTATAAATTTTTGTTCTTACAAGCTTTTACAAAACCCTCCCCTTTATCAACACTAGATAAAGAATAAAAATCTAAAATCCTATTAGAAATCTACGGAGCAAGAACTAGAGAACAAAACACTGTTCTTGAGCTAGAGAACCCTTCTATAGAATCAAGCAAGAAGAACCCACTTTACAATAGCCAATTACAACAGAAATTTAAAAACAAATTTACACACAAAGATTAAGGAGAAAGACAACCTGATGATCGAATGAATGTTATGCACATGAATTACCAAATCAGGTTGAGAAACAAACTAAATCAGAACATGCTTTTCCTTAACCTTGAAAAGAATCTTGCTCAAGAATCATTCAAAGACCCATTGATGTTTTGAATGAAGCAAGAAGTAAAAACACTGAGAAAATCACTTAGAAATGCTTAGAAGGCTTGTGTATACTCAGAAATACGAAGTGGTCAAGTTCTCTCACAAGCCAAGCCTTCAAATCTATTTATAGCAAAATTTGTAACTAACTGTAATCGATTAAACACGCCTAATAATCGATTAAAATTCTTATGTAATCGATTAAATTATCACTTAATCGACTAAAATGTTAAAGAAACTTTCTAGGTTTCAGCAAGTAGTAAAACAATCGATTAACCCGAGATGTAATCAATTAAGACAGAAAGCTATGTTTCACAAAATGAACTGTGTAATTGATTACAGATTTTGGTAATCGATTAAATCAGAAAGCAGGCATTTTCCAAGTGAACTATGTAATAGATTACTGATAATGGTAATCGATTATCATAGCAAGGCTTAAAATAATCTTTTAACTATGTAATTGATTACACTAATTAAGTAATCGATTAAAACCTTTAACAAAGCAGTTTATTTTCAATCAAAGGTCAAATAATCGATTAATTCGATAGGTAATCGATTAATTTGTTCATAAAGGTTTTTCTAGATTGAACGAAGAAAAGAATAATCGATTATATCATTAAGTAATTGAATAAAACAGTAAGAAAAACATTTTTCCAAAAACCTTTTTAATCAGAATCAAACCTTAACCAAAAAGATAAAACCTTTTGATGATTTAATGAAAATCATTTAAGCTTAATGATGAATGAATGAATGCAATGCAAGGATCAATCAGATTGCCTTTCTCTTACACTTGAATGAATTACAAAACTTCAAGGCAATTCAAGCATGTTGAAAGCTCAAAACCATTTCTTGAATCAAAGTCTTTCATTCTTCATGATGCTCCCCCTATATCCAATATATTATTCTCTATTTTTCCCTTTCTTTTTTCTTATTTTATCTCCCTTTCCAACTTTTTCCTCTGTCCCCATCTCTCCCACGCATCAGCACCAAGAGCCAATGACAATATCAACATAAGCCAACTATGACGACAACACCACAACAAATCTTCCTTTCAAGCCAACGACCACAACACATTTGCAACCACCACGCCAATGACAACAACGACAATGTTGGTGGCGAAACCACCACCACAACGAATCCCTTCCAAGCCAACAACAGCGACACCACCACAACCACCTTCCCTTTCTCAGATCTGGAAACCGTAAACCCCCACAAGTACAAAAAATATTTTCTACATCGTTTATTTAACACTTTCAATGACAGTTTTCAATTGTCTTCGAAACCGCCATTGTGGAAAGTCAACACTTTTCACGACGATTTTTAAACCATCTTAGAAACTTGGTTTGCCTATAAACCGTTTAGAATGTATTTTTTCTGTTTTAAAAATTACAAAAATTGAAGATTCTAAGACGGTTTTTATATAAACATCTTAGAAAGTCTACTTTCTAAGACAGTTTTCTAAAAATTATCTAAGAATGTACACTTTCTAAGACGATTTTTTTTAAAAACGTCTTAAAATGCATACATTTTAAGCCCGTTTTTTGAAACCGCTGTTTTCTTTTTATTTTTTTAATGTTTATTTAACACGTAATTCAAATTTGTTAATTTTTATAATAATAATTTTAAAGAATGAAAATAGAATTTCATTAAAATGTTCTACCAATAAATTGTAGATAGATTTTTTTTACTACTTACCACTTACTTAAAAGTTGTTAATTTTATAATAATTATTTTTAAAAATCATATTTAAAATGATTTCTAATTAATAGAGTGTGTGTATTGGGGAAAATCCAAGTCTCGCATCGACTAGAGATAACGCCAAGATAGAGTATATAAGTGAAGGGCAACCCTCATCCCTTGAGTTAGCTTTTGGGGTTGAGTTTGGTCCAAACTCACATTCTAAGATGGTATCAGAGCGTATCCTAGATCCATTAACGGGTCATCCACCATATTATCCACACATCAGGCCCAAAAGTGTTTGGCGTGAGGGGTATTGGGAAAAACCCAAGTTCCACATCGGCTAGAGATAGTGCCAAGATAGAGTATATAAGTGAGGGACAACCCTCATCCCTTGAGCTAGCTTTTGGGGTTGAGTTAGGTCCAAATCCACATTATAAGAGTGTGAAAATTAAACTCAATAAAATATATTACACTTTACCCATTTGGGCAAGGGGGAGGTAAAGGGAAGAAATTTACAAACAAAAAATGAGCTTTTATTTCTACTAACAACTTGAACACATTCACATGTAATCCCTACACTATGGAGAGAATCATGAAAAAAAATAATTCTCAACGACCATAGAGAAAATCATCAGCAAGTGACTTTTCATCTCATTATTTGTTTCTTATAACTAATGATAATAATCAATCACATATCCCTTACCAAACTAACTAGACTTCCTTCTTCTAGAGAGAACATGCTCTACTTCACCTTTCAATATTACAACAATCTCACCTATGCTAGGCCTCTTACATTCTTCACTTGTAACACATGTAGTTGCAGCATCAACTCGAATTGTACTTGACTTAAGGATCTAGCAACTCTTCAACGACTCCTTTCCCTTTTCTCAGCAAAGGTTTAGCTTGCAAATGAATATAAAATTAGATTGTGTCAAAAATACCATGTCCATTTGTAGAATTTTAGTCACAAATAAATGAAGTAATCATTGTATTGTTGGTTTCTTTTCTGTTGCTTAAATGAGTCAAAACCACATAAGGTGGTCCACTCATCTTATCTTCTTAAGATTAAGTTGTTGCTAATCTTATCCCTTATCTTTTAGGAATAAGTTGTTGCTAATCTTATCAGCTAATCTTATCCCTTATCTTTTTAGCAACTAAGCCCACGTTTTATGCATATCAAAAAAAATCTCTTTGATGGGAAGAGGTTATAAAAGGAGATGTGCACCATGGCCAAGGTCCCTGTGCTTGCTATCTAAAAATCTCAATACACCATCAGTGAGTGATAGTGAAAGCATAGAAGATCCTTAAGGCAAAAGTCAGATTAGTTTGGAGACTCATAAACTGTTTACAAATTACTTGAATCACGGATAACTGCAAATCATCTTCGGAGCAAACAAGAATAGCAATGGCGGGAGGTATTTATGATCTTAATTTTTCTGCACTTAATCTAATTGCTTATGTGGATTGTGTATAAGCATGATTAGATTATTTAGTTTTTCTTACATGTATATCACTATACTTTTCCACATGATAAAAACACTAAATTTTGTCTTGGTTATTCAGACAAAAACATTAGATATCTAAGGCCTTACTTAGTTTAAAAGAAAAATGTTTTATGTTTCTATTTTAATTTTCACAATAAATATAACAAAAAAAAGTCACCATGCTTCAATTTTACTACCCATTTTCAAAGATTTCTTAGAAAAATCTTTAAAATCAAGAAATTAAAAAAAAAAAACAAAGAAGTTAAATGAAAAAATAGTCCTAGGTTGTTGGAGATTCACCTCATCATTAGGAGCTTTCCACTTGCTAGAAGAATGAGAAAGAAGGCAGCTCTTCAAATGGAAAATTTCCATTTTCAGATCTGGCCTAGCCTAGAAGTAAAACAACATAAGGAAAATTGGAACATATCAACAAGAATCAGTACCAGGAAAGAGATATTAAGTAAAGATAATCATTAATCATACCAAAACAAATGAAGGAAATAATTAGACATGTAACAAATTGTAAATGACCAAATTTCATAAACATCATCCAACCCTCCAACAACTAATTGCTTAAGATACAGCTCCAGAGCAATCCTCATGAATAACCTCAAGTTAACTTCATTGTGATGAGTTATAAATGGATGGGCTGCAGCTCCACCATCATAGGTCTTTCAACCTGAAAGTGATGCAAACAGTAGGTGAATGGAAGTAAAGAAACCATAGGATCCAACATCAAAATATTCAGACACATAACAAACCTCCAAGAAATCAAGGTCATTAAGGAACCTCCTAGTGTAAGAAATGCTTTTAGATCTGGTCTTAAATATTTCTCTAACCTCTGGATTAAGCATCAAATAAAAAAAAAACTTACTATAGTAATCTTTTACATCTTAAAGGAAATAGTCTCTGATGGTCAATAAATGAAAACTATATTTGGTTCATATATCTGTATATAGGATCAACTTTTAAATTATAATTAATTTTTTAAATTTATATTGATAATCATTTGAACAATATTAAGTTGCAAAAACAAAATTCTATAACATTTGTGGTCCTAGGAATGTACTTAAAAAGACATGTTTAATGAACACTTCAATCTAGCAAGAAATGTTACTGCTAGTGACAATAATTGAAAGTTTTAATTAATCTATGAGACTAATTTCATTGTTTCAGTTTTGACACCATGGAAAATATTGGAATAGCGGAAGTGGGGTAGTGGGAATTAGCATTTTGTCCCTCCTAAGCAGATTTCTTTTGTTGCTCTCTCAAGTCCTAATACTATTGGTTGAGACTTAGAAATGTGTAGGAACTATGTAAATCATTGAAAGTTTTATGTTTTAATAAGATAAAACCAAAACCAAAAGAATATGAATATAGTTATTGTGCAAACTTTCCCCTCCTCCATTTTCTGACTAACCAAAACAATGGCTATGAAGATATATACTTTCCAACCAAATTATTCAGCCACTCAGTTCAAAAAAATGGTTCCTAGTGCTATGTGTTGTGCATATGGCATTACAGAGATGACAACATCACCTAAACTGAGCCAACTAAAATCTAAAACAAGACATGTACGATAAAATTGTTAGGAAATTAAAACGTTATTATGTGTTACGTATTGTATTAATAATTATATTATGTTATTTAATATATATTGGGTAACTTAAGTTATCAATTAAATATGTCCAAATAGATTCCTAAGTAAATATGAGATAAATAGGTGGATACCAGTGTTGGGCCAATTAGGTTTAATGGGTGTTTACTGGCCCAATAATAAAGAAAAATACTATATATAGGGTTATGGTCCCCAATATGTCAAATCAAGTTTTCTTTCTTCTCATATAGAGAGAATAACCTCTAAGGAGTGATTTGACTGAAGAAGACTAAAATTCATAAGGAAAGGTTAAAAGGTTACAAGAACAAAAGGGTAAATCACTGTGTGCTACAATGGAAACAAAAGATTTCTTGATGGTTTAATATGATATTTCTGGGATTCTACTGGGTGATGATTTTCACCATAAGAATTAATTTTCCAACAAAAACATGTGACACAAAACCCTTTTTCTAGTATTTTACATGGCATTAGATCTAAATTGTAAATCAACTACATAGACAATACATTTTATACTTCCTGTAAGAAGCACAGAACCATACAAACATGTTAGATTACAAAGTGGTAAACCGATGTGAACAAGCATAGTATAGCTACAAACCCAAGTAAGTAACCAATGATTCACTAAAATAACCTAATATGCTAACTGAATTAATGAAACAGATCAAGTATTGACATACATACCACATTTACCAGACAAATTGTGAGCAAAAGCTTCGGAAGCAATATCACAAAGGCGAACTTGGACATCCTCAATGGCAGCAGCAATAAGCATGTGAGATATTGACAAATTGGACATTGCAGCCCTATGAACCTTTCCAGGCAGTTTGAAATTCATCACAACCTGCACAATTCAAGTGTCAAGTGTCAACCAATTAAACATCAACTTTTAAAATGAAGCAAATGCTAAACACCATGATACATCAAGCATTAATTAATGAAAAATTGTTATAGTTAAGATAAAATCCAAGGAAATAAAAGAATGGTATGATTGGTTACCTTTTGTTTTGATCTTTCTTGGGCTTGGGAGTAGGGCTCTGTGAAGGAGAGGAGGAAGAAGAGGTTCCAAGCACATTAGTATATAGATAAGCACAAACAATAAGGAACTCTACTTTTTTTTTTTACAAGTTCTTCCTTACGATGATTCGTCCAAGCAACAATCTACCCTCCATAAAGAAGCACCTGAAATCATATATTTCAAACAGTTGAGAATTGTTAAGTGAAATTACCACTTCAATATAAGATCAATATTGTTAAGCCATGACTGATTTTATTTTAAAACTATATTAATGTTGGTCCAGTAGTGTTGGATACAAAAATTTATAAGTTACTCACATAACAAGGATTATATCAGTGCCTAAACATAGATTATGTACTCAGAATCTAAGATGTTGCCAATCCATCTTTGTCCTGAAATATGTTTAAAGACATCGATGTTGGTTATCGAAACCTTGCTCGTGAATGGTTTTGCTTTCACCTTGCTCCAATCTAGCTGCAACTAACCAAAACAAGAAACAGATTTCAGTTTTCATCTGCAAAATCTATTGACAGCATCATTATCACATTTACTGACCTAGCATGTATCTCAAAATTCTGCCCCAGGCTCCTGTCCATTTTCAATACTTGTGACACTCCAAATATTGCTTGTTGTCCTATTGGAATGTTGAATATAATGCTGGTTATGAATATTAACTCTTCAATTTGTTGGACGCTACAAAGTCTCCATGGGTCTTTGCTTGACCCATCATTGTTCAATTCATTCTCCTCTACAATAGCAACTTTGTTTAAGCATCTAAGAAACAAAAAGTCCAGCGATACCGACTCACCACAATTCACGTTAGAATGGAATTTTGGAAAATTCAACTCCCAAGTTGATTTACTACATTGCTGAGATATCAATTATTTCATATATCCAACTAAAATTAAACAAGCTAAAAGAAAATAACGTAAGATAGCTAGCTGACTATAGAGGAATAAATTAATTAGGATCAATTGTTTTATTAATAATGATATATAGTTTATTTTCTAAGCTTCAAGTATCTAGTACTGATTTCATGTTTTTTGTTTATTGATTTTTAATTTGTAGTCACCAACATATATAGTAATGGCTATGACTACAAGTATCAGATTAATTAGCAGTGATGAAGCTTAAATTAATGCAATATATAACATTTATGATTTGGCTGACAGGTGATTCCAAATAAGTTTGTGAAGAAATACAGAGAAGACTTACCCAATACTCTATTTCTTATGACTCCAAATGGTGTTGAGTGAAAAATGACTCTGGAAAAACATGACGGTAAAATATGGTTTCAAAAGGGTTTGAAAGAATTTGTAGAGTACCACTCTCTAGCTCATGCATTCTGTCAAGCCTGCACATGCATTTATACTACACAAAATAGTATTAATAGTTTTATCTTTTTGTAATTTTCTCAATTATTTTTTTACCTATAAATAGGTTACTCTTATTGGAAAGAATAAACAAAATACTCATTCTCTCTAAATCCTTATATTCTCTTCTTCTTTACTTTTCTCTATGCTTCAAGTTATATTTTTTTAACAGTTAAATAATTTATCTCTTAATTAGCAATATGTCATTAGTTTCAATGGATTGTATTAATATTTTTTGAGTAAGATCTTCTATTTGATCGAGTCTTGTAAAAGAAAGAAGAGTAAATTAAACAAATTTTTTCTTGAGGTTTAAAGAAATTACACACGTCTTTTCTTCATTTTTAAAATCTACACAAGCCTATCGTGAAGTTTAAAGAAATTACATACCCCTCTTCTCAATTTTTAAAACCTACACAAGTACTCCTAAATGTTGTCCATACATTTGACAACAGCAACTTATTGGTGTTGCACATGATATTTAATGAGTATTTTTTTTTTCACAAATGCCACTATTTTCCTCCTTCAAGTATGAGACAATTTTGATAAAAAAAATCAGGTTGTAGAAAACTCAATCAAGTTATCATACCAGTAAACTTATAAACTAAATGAACACCATTATGATCAACGAAACCATTGAACCAGCCTCATTCTAGTAAACACATAAGCCACATGAACAATTATATATAGGTTTTAGAAATCAAATGAAATTACCGCAACCAAGACATCAATGATCCAATACACAAAATCACCTGAGCCAACTTCATACCAGCAATTATAACATTAAATCTAGATATATTTTAAAAACAAAGGGAGGACATGTGTAATTTTCTTAAAGTCCAAGAAAGATTTGTGTAAGTTTTAAAAAAAGAGAAAGAGACATGTGTAATTTTTTTTAAAATGATGGAAGATGTGTGTAATTTCTTTAAACCTTGTGAGTGATTTATGTAATTTACTCAAAAAAATGAAACGTGGTTGAAAAGGAAGACTATACTAAAGATATGATTGACTAATTAGTTATTGGACGGAAATTAGTTATCAACAAAGTCAAAGTCAATACATATGTTGCACTAATAACATGATAATTAAGAAAAAAATCTCATAATTAACAAAAAAATAGTAAATATATCGCATCTCACACAAATATTTTTAATTAGGTAAAATATTGAAAATAGAATTCAAAATAAATATATAAACTATGAAAAACAAAACAATAATTCAGATAAAAAATAAAAAGTAATCAAGTAGTGTATAAAATAGTAAACAATTCATTATTCATATTTTTATTAAAAATGATATATTGTTAAATAATCAAATATCAAATCAGTAATCTCAAAGTGTGATATAGTTTCACATTTAATTTAATAATTGATAAGTTTAAAGTTTTGTACAAATATTTTTTTTGTCAGATCACTATACTTCAAACTAAGACCCCATTCTTTTTCCTTAAATTTTTTATACCTAATAAAGTATAAAAAATTAATAATGACTTCATAATTTGAAACAAAACAAATGCAACCATATTAAAGAAGAAAACGTAGATAATACACAACTTGTAGCCACACCGGCCCTATGAATCACTTTAAAATTAAGTATCATTCCATTTGCCATGCATGCACGTACATACAAAGCATATAACACTACTACAAAATAGGCTTTCTACATTGGTTCTACAATGCATTCGACGTCGATTCTCCAACCGTCTTTGTTGCTAGCATCGTTGAAAGATAAGACTTTCGACGTTGGTTATTGAACCGTCTTAGAATGAGATGAACCGTCTTAGAATGTCTCATTCTAAGACGGTTCTTAGCCTACAACCATCTTAGAATTTGTCTTTGATTTTTTTTGTCTTTGTTTTTTACATCATTTTAAGACGGTTATTGGAAAGAACCGTCTTGGAATGTCACACTCTAAGATGACTATAGGCTACAACCATCTTAGAATGAGACATTTGAAGACCGTTCTTTGCCCATAACTGTCTTAAAATGGGACATTCTAAGACGGTTCTAGCCTATAACCATCTTAGAATTCGTCTTTGATTTTTTTTTTTTACATCATCCTAAGACGGTTATTATAATGAACCATCTTAGAATGTCTCATTCTAAGACGATTCTTAGCCTACAACAGTCTTAGAATGTTTTTTTTTAAATAAAAAAATTGACGATTCTAAGACATTTTTTTAACAAAAATCGTCTTAGAAGTCTACTTTCTAAGACGGTTTTCCAGATAACTGTCTTAGAATGTCGTTTTTTAAATAAAAATAGAGGATTCTAAGACAGTTTTTTCACAAAAACCATCTTACAATATCTTTTTAAATTCCTTGTTATGTGCTTGTTCATTTTACTCTAATATACCATATCTCATTAAAATCAACTAAAAATCGAGGTGTGACAAAGATATTAGATGAGTTTTGATCCTATTATCTATGGGTTTGAATCCTTCCAAACCAGTACATATCATTAATACACCCTACCAAACAATATTAAGCATATATCAGTAACATTAATGTGTAGTAATTGAGCTACATTTTTTTTGTAGCCCAGGCCCTACTGTATCTCACATATTCTTCAATAGAAAAGTAATGCATAGGTATTAGAAATATGTACTGCAGCACATTCATTCAAAATAAATAGAAATCAATTATCGTAATAAGTTCTTCTAGTGTGATTTCTCTAGCAGGAATTGAATAGCATTTTCTTGGATATATGCCTGCATGATCAATAAAAATATATCATTAATACTCTAATTTTGAGATTGACACTAGTAAAAAGAAAAGCCAGAGAGATACACATGTAGAATATAAGAAAGAGAAAAGGAGATCAGATAGTTTCTATTCAAAATTGCACTTGTGATTAAATTATTACACAGAAAGTTAGCATATAATTTTACCCCAGATCATTAAACAATGCAAAGGTCTGGTTGAAGGTTTTCCCATATCATAAAGGTTAAAATGCACCATCCAAACACCAATGAAGTACATATAGCAACAGGCTGACCAAAGATTAATAAAGGTTCATGGTTCACCTTATTTAAATATAAAATTTAAAAGTATAAACTTGTAAGAGTGAATTTTAACAATTAGGATTTGACCCCTTTAAGTAGCAATAAGGATTGTTAGTTTTAGTTTATTTGACCTCTTTAAGCCATTAAGAATCTTAACTGTTGATTTTTCAATTAACAATCATTCCTCCATAGTTTACACACTAATGTGCACCCCTGCACCTTAACAGAAGCCAAATGAAATGGAATGATTTCCATTTCTGTTGTATCATGGGTATCAGGTAGTCGATTTATGGAGCACCATGAGAAGAAGCAAGCGAGTGGCTCTCTGCTCTTCACTCGAGGCTCCAAAATTATAATCAAAATCAAAACCAACACTCATCAATGCCAGTGCCAGCAACGATGTACCGCACAACACAAGCATCGAGTTGAGCATAGTGAATATTCTCATACTTGCTATACATAAAAGATAAGCTTGACACAACAAATGGAGATGAAAATAAAATTACTCTTAGTGAATGTGTACGTATCCACCACAAATTGTTAGCTGTATATTTGCAACATATGCAACTGTCACGGTGTATTGGTAGCCTTAGGCATGACAATAAAATAAAATCAAACTCATGGGTATCTATCAAAAGAAAGCTTTCTCAACCTTAAGGTATACTATATATCTTAACGAGTACCACAAGTAATCACTTTTATAAGTAGTTGCATTTATTTGCTCTAGTAATCCAAATTTTGAGAATGAATCATCATTTGAAATACCAATAGGTTGACTAACCCAACTCCGAAAGATATGAATCATCCTTTAAAGATTCAGTTGTAAAGCTTTAAATCATACATGTAGAATTAATGTGGCATACCATAAATAACTATAGGTTATGCTACTTCTTGGACTAGAAAATAGAAAATATCAAATGCATTTTGAAAGTAATTTAAATCATTGAACCATGTATTTTGATTGGGAAGTTGATGAGGGAAACCTTTGCAGTATTAAGCACTACATTCTTGCAAACTGGTAAGATGCTAACAAACCATGTGGGCAAGTGATATGAATTTCTTTGAAGGTTATTATTGCATTTGATGTGGCAATGTTGGCAAGGAAGACTGCACAGACTGATCTTGTCTTGTAAACTACAACATGGATTTGAAGAGTAAATGTTAAAATTTAAAAGAGGTATGAAAACCATTCATCTCACTCAACAGGTTAAGCCTTTGGGATAATTGGCTCTACGTTATAAGGAGTTTGATCCTTAACGGCTTGCCGCCAACCTATGACAAATTGAGAATGATCTTGTGGACCTCTGATAAGTGTCATATTTCAGTTAAAATCATGTTTCAAATGTTGGCACTTATCTTTTGATTTCATTAACTTTATCTATAAACTTGCCTTAAACCTAGTTGATTTGTAATTATTACGTAGATAAATGTTGTTTTTCATATTTCGAAAGATTTGTCCAATCATATTTTGCATTTTGATAGCTCGAGGAATTCCAAAGTTTTCGAACAAGCAAAGAAGGGACTAAAAAGCAAATTTGGGAGGTGTTACAAGCAAAACAGGTCCAAAACTCATGCAGGCCCAAAGCATTCTTCAGGGCTAAGATTTTAACTCGTCCAGGCGACCAATTCCAGTGTATTTGACTCGCCCAGGCGAGCTTTGATAGAGTGCTTTTAGTTGAGTATTTTTCTATCCTTCTTAGCTTATTTGACCTCTCTTGGACCTTTATTTTCCTATTCTAATTCAGTTTTTGGCCTAGGCAAGTAAGTGGGCTTAATTGCTAATTGTTGCGTATTTTCGGATTTTTGGCTCACTTGACGTATCTGACTTGTGTAGGACCTATAGGGTGCTACCAATCTCCAAATGGAGCATTCTAGGAGTCCCTGGAAAGATAATGAAAAGATCTACAAGTTTTCTAGAAATAGCCCAAGGCCAATTCTGTCATTTAGAGGGTCATTTTAAGCTTGGAAGTTAGCACCTCTGCACTTGTAATTTTGGACTGCGAATTTGACTTTCATGGTTGTAAATAGCAAATAATTAAATTGTTGGGCTTGTTTGTGGCCCATTTTATTTTCAGAACTCAGTCACTACATATATTAGTGACTTTAGTGAAACTTGGGCACCACACTTTACATTTCAATAAAAACAGTTTTGCAATTCCTTTTCTTAGGTTTTTAGGATCAAAACCCTTGCTCTCATTTTCTCTCTACTGTTCTTCCTTGTTCTTCATTGTTCTTCATTTTCATTTTTCTGTTCTTCCATTTTCGTGCACTCAATCCATGGGGCTTTCATTGATGATGATCATGGAAGGCTAAATCACCAATCAATCCAAGGAACCAACCTAAGCACAAGGAGAATTGGAGTTTTGGTTTAGCATTTCGAATTCTACTTGAATGTTCATCTTCTTCAATTGCTATTCTGTTTTTCATGATTATGAATGCGTTTAGGATTGAAAGA
>PYAF01003376.1:129059-150178 GCA_007407185.1 Glycine tomentella | reverse complement strand
TGGATGATATTTCAATTAGGGTTGTGGTTTCAATTAAATTAGGGGTTAATTCGATTGAACAACTTCTAATGAGATTGAATGAATGTTCATGATAGGATAAATTTCTGAGAATGATGATGATTCGAATTGCTTGGTTTGGTGAATTGGATTGATGCTTCTCTAATCTGTTTTACTCACTTGTTGATAATCTTGTTAATTTATGCATTGTTCTTTAATTTTAGTTTACGTTTTTGCAAGTTTTACTTACGCACACAAACTGTTTGATAAAATTCACCCCTCACTGTTATTCGTAAATTGAAGCTAGAACCATATTGATTGTGTCTCTGAGTCGACCTAGGTTATCTCTGTGCTACAGAATTAGCTTAATTAAATTATTTTGGTGCGTGTCGACAACGTGAATATCAAGCTTCAAGTCCCAAGATGATAAGTTAAGCTCGCCCATGTGAGCAAACATAGGCCAAACCACTCGCCTGGGCGAGTGGAAGCAGGTAGGAGGCAAATGTTATAAATAGGCCACGAATTTGGAGGACAAAGGCATCAATTCTTCATTCCCTTGCTTCCTAAGGCTTGTTCCTTAGTTTAGGAGCTTAAATACTAGTAGTAAGTAGATTAGGAAAGTGAGAGAAGTGAGGATTAGTGTGGAGACTCTGTTGGAAAGAAGCGGTGATGGGGCCCTTCGTCAATTCTTCCCGTGAAGAGGTTCTCTCCACTATGAGTAGCTAGCTTCTCTAAGGATTGGATGTAATCTTCTTAACCCTATGCATCTCTTTTAATATTTATTTACGCATGAATCGTTTCTATTCCTTATTGGTAATTTCATTTTGTCCTTAATGCTTGATTCTACTTGATCACTAGTTTCATGAATTTAACTCTAAGTGAGACTGGAAAGTAATCTTAGGGTTTGAACCGAATGATTTTACTCATTATGTTACGTTGCTAGGAATAGGGAATAACATTTTAATTGCATTAAACACGCGATTATAATTCTTAATGTTAGGGTATTTACTTCATATGCAAGGAATCGATATTCGGTAGATATCCTTAGAACTCGAATGCGAGGGATTGATTCGGGGTAAAATAGTGTGCATCAATAAGGATAGACGATGATTTACGCATGGTAATATTAATTGGATATAAAAGGATAAGAATGGTGAAATCCAATCCCACTTTCTCATAATATATTTCATTTTTGCTAAGTTTAGTTATCTTCTGTTACTTTCTTAAACAAATGAAATTCCTCTCAACCTACTTGTACATAACTATTGAACTGTTAAGTTATAATTGGATTAATTGAGTAAGCTCAACTCCTTGTGGAGACGATCTTATAAAATTTTGTAACTTACAATGACAAATCGGTACACTTGCCGAGAGTCTCAACAACCTCCATTGTTTTCAAGGAAAGGCATATCCCAAGACAGAAAATGTGAGACATTTAGACCCCAAAAGATAATCCAGAGATTTTTCCCTCTTATTACCTCTATATTTGACTATTGTTGGCAATTTCTCTAAGTTGTTGTTCCTTACTCTGGATTTATGAAATACACCAATGAACCAGGAGACTTAGTCTTACAACTCAAATATTAAAAGGAGATTATGGGATTAACTAAATTAATCAATAGCCTGTCAAGCATCTAGTTTATAAATCCTTTATAAGTTATGAATTATTATAGCAAAAGCCAAAGGATTAGCTTGCATAACTCCAATGATAATTTAGATTACATAAGCCCAAACAAAATAGTTACTACCAATTATAGAGAAGATACATCTCGTGTAGTACTTCTCTTTTTTTATGTATAGCTTGCTCAAAGCCTGCTTTGTACAACAAAAGCATCAGTCAAGTCCTCAGAAAAATTATTCAAAGTTGAACAAGTTAGAAGGAAAATGTTCTCAAACTAGCATCCTCCATCCATTTGCGAATAAGATCGATTTCCCTCATCGATGCAGGACTGAAGAATGTCTTTTCCAAATAACCACTAGCCACTGAATGAGATAATCAGCACAATCAATGTAAAAAAATATAACAATTTACATTACAAAATATATATGATTCAATGTTATGCATTAAAACTTGTAGACATTGAAGTTATGTACATTTTCTTGTGAGGATTTGGATCATTGAGGTCAAGAATGGAGATTCATATGCACTATTTTTTACTATGAATAGAAATATTATTATAAATGAAAAATTATTAGACAAAGTCAAGCTTCGTTTAGATTAAGTACCTTCCCAAGCTCATAAAGCCTTGCCACTACCTCATCTCTTAGAATCTGTGGAAACAAATAAAATGTATTCACTGAAGACTTGTTTGTAATATGAAACCAAGTCAAAAGCAAGGAATAATAATAATAATTTAAAGTGCAAAAATTAGACCTGTGATGATTGCAGTGAGGTTGCATGTCATCAATTCCTTCATTAATCTGTTCAGCAGTTCTTGTAGAACCACCTAATGCTTGCAAAATGCTTAGGCTCCCACTTCCTCTCGGAGAACATCTCCTTCTTGTGTCGCATCTCCCAAGTATCAGTGTGTTATCAATTCTGCACCTCAGCATCAAGCTCCTTCTTTTCCTTATCAAACCCAACAAACCTCTTACCACTATGACGAATATCCTTATAAAGCCCAGCAAACCTTTGGTGAAAGATGTTTTTAGGGTTTGTAGAATGATTTCAAAAGATTGGGGAAATTGAAAAGGAAGGGACTTTAGGGTTTGGAAAGGAGAAAGAAATGGTTAAATTGAAAGGGAAGTAAAGAGGAAAATCGGAAACTGAGAAGAGAGATCTGAACCTGAAGCGATGTAGAGAGAAGAGAAAATCAGAAACCTTAGAGGGCGAGCGACCTCACCTCGAAGGGGAGCATTTTTTTTTAAAGCATGATTTGAAGAGAGAGAGAGTGACGCAAAGGATTAATAAAAGCAGAGACGTAAATGGGTACAAAGACGGTTGCAATCAAGACCGTCGTAATACTGGCGTTTCAAAATCGGTTATTTGACAACCGTCTTTGAACGTGACATTTTATTTACAAAATTGCCACCGCACTCCCAATAACGACGGGTATATTAGAATCGACTTAAAACACGCATCTTTAAAGACCCTTTTCATAGTAGTGTAAGCAACTCGTAGCCGCAACTGACCAATCCAAGAGGTTTAATTGATTAGACATACAATGAAACTATTATGTAAAAACTAAGAAAAATGGTAAAAACTAAAATCAGCTTCTTTTCTTCAAAACTGGTGACTGGATCGATGATGTACTGTACAAAGTCATACATGGAAAAATCAAAAGTAATTATAATAAAACCCTATTGTCATCAAATAACAGTTGAATTTTATTTTATCCGTATGAAACTCTCAAAAGAAGTAACCAAAAATGATCTCATTTTGAGAGCAACTGGTGATGTCCAAAGTCCACCATGCATGTACTAACGACATCCCTCTGAAGGCTTGAAGCTCCTAAGTGATGTAGGATACATGGTGAAACTGGTCAAAAATTCGTTAGTTCTAACGAATACCGAGAGGTTGATGCATGAAAAAATCTCACTACTTAATTTCATTTCAATTTGTTGTGAATATATAAAATTATCCCATATATAATCATAGTAAACCTAAATAAGAAAACAAATAAGGATTTTATCTTTCTAATTTTCCAAATTAAATAAGGATTATATCTTCCTAATTTTTCAAAATAAAAAACAACAAAAAAATTTTCCTAAAATAAAACAACAAATATTCCTAGAATTACAGTAAAAGATAACATGTCATTTTGACCCCCCTAATCATGGCATTTGGCAAAAATCTCGTGATACTCTGTATCACTAAGCCATCAGCGTGAAGATTGGATCAGCTTCAACCCCATTGACATTGTGTGAAGCTCGAACCCAAAGTCAAAAGAGCACGCTTAAAACTAGAAAGAGTTAACTGATTTAGTTTGTTTTTGTTACATTTGTCGTAATAAAAGAAAAATGAGATAAATAGTTATTCGGTTGAATGGTGAAATTTCTCCATCTGAGAAAAATGAGAGTGATTCATGAAACTGTGTAAATATACTATCCTCGCCTATACACGTATAATTTGTAGGGATGGTGCAAAACGTGAATCAGAGATTGAGCAAATGATGCATAAAGGGCTGAAGTGCTGACGAAAAAGATGTTTTACACTTCTACATAACAACTCTTTGTATATAGTAAGGATGGAATTTTTTGAGTAATTTTTGGTATACTCAAATACTCTTTGTATATATTAAATTTCAATATTCAATCATCAAATTAAATTTTTTTAATGAATATATCAAGTCTATAAACTTAATAAAACAATTAAAATTATTTGGTAATTCATTAAAAAAATAATTTAATGAATAATGTATATTTTAAAATATAAGTAAATATCAATTGTAAGATTACCTAACTATAAAGGTTTGATTAATTAAAAATTTAATGAGTATGATTAGTAACATACTATGTAATAGTCATTTTTTATCATTAAAATTTAGGGTTTATTATCTTTTTAATTACTAAATATTTTATATTTTCTCTTCTAATCCCTATTTTAATTTTGACAAGTCAAAGTTTTAAACTTTTTTCCATTATCAATTTTTAGTCTATGTTATCAACTAATAGTATTAACTAAGATATAATAGTGACATTGATATCCCAATTTGTTATGTCATTAAAGAGTTTAACATAATAGTCACATGTATTTTTTTTGTAAACTATATTTTTAATCTTTCATTTATTCAAAACATCAATGTTGACATGTTAGTTTCTGAGAAATTAAAAACATAGTTTACAAAAAAATTATATGTGACTATCTTGTTAGACTCTTTAATAACATGTCAAATTGGACTATCAATGTCATTATTATTGTTATTAGAGATAGTAGGGACTAAAACTGATAATTGAGAAAATATTCAGAAAAGATTCACAAATTAAAATCGCATGTAGTCGTCAAATATCTAAAAGATTCACAAAACAAAAATCAAATCTAAAAAATATCTCAATTATCACATCTTAATATATTTCAACTAAAATGTCACTATTGTTCAATATTATCACTAATCCAACACCATCACCACCATAATAGTTGTCATCATCATGACTGTCACATGTACCACCACCAGAGGTGAAGGGAGTGAGAGCGCCCCTCCCCCCTCCCAAAGATTTTCAAACTTTAACAAATATTATATATAAAATTATTTTTGGTCTCAGTCTCCTTAATTTTCTAAGTTCTTATTATAATTTTTTATTAACATATATTATCTAAAAGTGATTTTTTTCTTCTATTTTTTACTTTCCCCTATTTGACAATTATATTTAATTTCTCATATATTCTTGCTTCTACAAAATCGCAAAAGTTTTCCATTGTTACTCTTCCTACTCTGTTATGAATTTCTTTTATCATGCTTCTAACATTTTGCACGTTGCATTTTTTATCTTGCATATTTTTTTTATTGTCTAAACATCTAGTTATAATTATTAGCTTTAAATTGCATCCCAAATGTATGTCATTTTTTATTGCATCATGTTTGTTCTTTCTTTTTAATGTGTGTTAAAGGTTTTTGCATTGCATTCCATTATTGCGAACATTCTCTTTTTTCTATTTTTTTTTTGTTCTTACTTATTAACTTTCTTTCATATTAATTGGACTATTATGGTAGTGAAAGGATTAGGCATTCACTCATAATATCACATGTGCTTAGGCTTTGTTATAAATACTCCATCTATTCCTATATATAAGATTTATTGACCTAATTCACTAAGATTAAAAGAAGTGATTAATTTGGTTGATATTAAGGTATTTGCCCTAATTTTTTTCTTCAAAACCATCATTGTCATTAATACTCATCGCTCTCTTATAATTGTTTGACATATAGTACAATTAATTAGGGATATTTTGGTATAAAAATACTAATGTAAGAAAGATTATAGATTGAATTTTTTTAACAAGAACAAGCATCACTCTTAATTTAGGTCCTATGATTAAGAATGAAAAGAGTTACAAATACTTAAAACATCAATTATATGAACGTTTATAACAATTGGTTTTAATAGTAATATTTTTCTGTAGTTTTATAGTTTATTTTTGTTAATGATACATTTATACTTAGTTAACTTATCTAAGCATTTATCACATGTAATTCATTTAACCAAGTATTTCTAAGAATTTTTCATGTGTGATAGGAAGTAATTATTTTTGAAATATTTTGAATAATATGTTTTGACTATAATGAAATTTTCCTTTCACTTAATTTAAATGAAAAAATTTCCACTTTTTTCTCCTTTTGCATGTTATCGATCTTTGGACGCTTATGTGTTGGATGCGCTTTTTGATTAATATCTCTTTTATACTCAACACATAGGGATGGCAAAGTGGGATCCATATCTAAAGCACAAAAGTCATCGTCACCATCTTCGGCTACAAATTATAATCCAAAAATAAAAAATAAAATTAGCTAATGAATAATGATGATTTAAAAGAAAAGTAATTAGCAATTTAAATTGTAAAATAATGAATTTAAAGAAACTACCATTCTCAGCAAAATCATGCAACCAACTACGAGTACAAATCAAGGCTTCGACATTTTCTTACAAGAGACGATTTCTATACTCGTTTATAACATGTGATCCAATGCTAAAAGCATATTCAGAAGCCACGGAGTAATAGGAATACTCAACACATCACGAGCCATTATAGATAATTCTGGAAAGTGATTGTAATTATCCCTCCACCATTGCAAGGCATCCAACTCTTCATAGTACACAAAATCTAAGTTTGGTTCATCCAGATAAACATCAAGTTGTGACTTTCCAACTTTAGAAGCAAGTTGACTATTATGTATTTTCAATTCCTATTACATATGACAAGTTGAACACAAAAAAATAAAATAAAATCAACGAAGTACACAACACAAAAAAGTAAATACTTACATAATAACATAATAATAATAATTGTATAAACATGTACTTACACCAAACATTCTTTGATTTATTCCCTTGAGTTCCTTTGACAAGCTTGAAGAAGTAGTTTGGGGTCTTGGGTGAAGATTGTGAAAAGAGGCATCATTATTAGTGTTTCTTGGGCTTGAATACCTCTCAAAGAGCATGTATAACTTTCTTCGCACGTCTTGGATCTTTTCCTCACAAGTAGACTCATTAGTTATTGAGTAACAATAAGTCAATGAAGTTAACTTAATACGTGGGTCAAGAAATGCACCAAATGCAAGAATGGTGCTATACTCATCCCAGTATTTGTTAAACTTCATCATCATCATTTCCCCCATACTCCTTATAACCTCATCTTCACTTTGCAAACTCTCAGTAAGTACACGTTTAATTTTCCAAACTTGCAAGAAATATAGGTTGGAAGTAGGATCGGAAGTGCCTGAAATGAAATTTGTAGTATCAAACGGCAACAAGAACTCACAATTTTTTTCTCCTCTTTCCCACTCATCTATTGAAGGACACCACTTGTAATTAGGATCTTTTGATTAAAAATTTCCAAAAGCCTGTTTATATTTGAGAGCACTCGCTAGCATCATATAAGTGAAATTCCATCTAGTGGAAACATCTAGACACAATTGCTTCCCACTACCATCAGATTCAAGACCAAGCTGTTGAATACATTCTTTAAACTTTCTCATCCTACCCTTTGATCCCTTCACATATTTCACACTCTCTCTAATTTTATGTAAGGCATCACTAGCAACTTTTAATCCTTGTTGAACAATAAGATTCAAAATATGTGCACAACAACGAATATGAAAAAACTCTCCATCACATAATAACCAACCACTTGTTCAAAGTTCATTTTTCAAAATGTCTTGCATGTTATCATTGGAGGATGCATTATCTAAAGTGAGAGAGAATATCTTTTGCTCTATTTTCCAATCCTTCAAAAATTGAAAAACCCTTGAAGCCAAATCAAATCCAGTGTGAGGAGTAGGCATATGACAAAAATTAAGAATTTTACTATCTAACTTCCAATTATCATCAACACAAAATGAGCAACTAAACATATGTAACCCTCAGAGTACAAGATGTCCATAAATCAGAAGTTAAACATATTCTATTTGGAATGCTAGCCATCATATTTTTTAGCTTCTCCTTCTCTCTCTTGTAAATGGTTAGGAGATGAGATTTTATAGTATTCCTAGAAATAGGGTGTGCATCAGGATTCAAATACTTAATCCAACTTCTAATCTTTTTATAATCAACAAAGTTAAATGGCAAATCATGCTCAATGATTGCAGCAGCACACATCTCACGTGACACTATTTGATCTAACTTTGGAGCCTTCAATTTTCCTTGTAAATCTACCATCATTTGACCAACATCTTCAAACTTAATTTCCTTACACTTGAGATATGACGATTTAAGTGAGATGTCCTATATGCATTACCCCCAATTTTATACTTTGTTTTACAGGCCTTACACTCTTCTCTTTCTATCCCATCATCACCCACTCCTATCTTATTGAAAAAATTCCAACAATCTGAACTTGTTGCTTTCTTTTTCTTCTTGTTTTTTGTTGGTTCATCAGCTTGAGATGATTCAATAGGTACTTCAAAATTTTCAACATGTTCATGCTCATTCACAGTCTCAGATTCCATATTACAACTATCATAAATCAAAATTAAATGAAAAACAAAAATCAACCTCAACACCAGAAATAACAATATAAAATATATCATTTTCAAGAGAGACAAGGAACAGATGCAGATGCAGATGAACAAATTCACAATAAAATTGGTGGATGCAGGATGCAAAGGACCTATAACAATAAACTGAAAAAAGAAATAAGAAAAAGTGTATAAATATGCTTAATTTCGTTGGATCATCCACTGTTGGTTTGTAAGTCAAAGAGGTGCTCAGGTGCTAGTCTCGTCTCCTACACATTCTTTGGGTGATTTGGTTTTAATGGTTTGCAAGTCAAAAATATATAGATCAACCAAATCTATTCCAGCCCATGGTGTTCGATCCTTGACTATGAGAACACAACTAAGTGTAAAGTGATGAGCTTGTGAATAAAACCAGAGGCACAGAGTAGGTTCTGGTAAAGTGAAGTATAACCAAATGTCTAGGCAAATCGCCACTATAGACCGAATAAGTGGTAAGCTATCATAACTTCATTGAATATTTTGTACCTAATGACTAATACATGCATTTCCCTAGGGATTCATCTTTAAACATTGGATAACCTCATGGGGCCATTATTTTCCCTTCAATGTGCTAATCATTTGCATTTTTTTTCCAAGTTATTAAAATAATTATAAACAGAGAAAGTGAAGTTGAATTCGTGATATAATACATATACACGTACAATTAAACACATGCATCCTGGAACCAGTAGATTCAGCATAGCAATCTTGATGATGATGATAAGGATGAACCCTTTTATTTTTTGGTTGTGTGTGAAACACAAAGTGCAGAGAAAGGTGAAACCCTTTTGAAGCTGTTCTCCGCAGCCTTCCCCTGAATTGCAACTCTACTTATTACTTACTTGGTGCAGACTACGATGTAGGTGGGTCTCTTTTGACAGTTAGAACATTTTGCTACAAATCCAAAACAGAAAATAATCCACAACTTTGATTATTATCTCCATTTAATCAAACTTTACACATCAGAAGAGAACCTCTGATTATACCCAAGTGTAGGTTAGTTAATTGTGATAACCTAAGAAAACATAGAATCAATTAAAAGTGATGTACATTTAAGCCTCTTCCATTCCTTGCATTGGTATCTGATGACATAAAGAAGGCATTGCTGAACAATGAGTTGGTATTTATGGTATTTTAGAACAAATTTATTAAATTATGACAACCAAATAGAAAAACAACAACATGGACCATTTAATTATATGTGACAATGGCCAAAAATCTTTGGCTCTCATTTTCATTCAATTTTGTTTTTGAGATGTTCTCAATTTCAGCTTGACAATTTGGCTTTGGCTTATGGTTTGAGGTAGACAAGACCTACCAATTTCAAAGCAAGGTAGGCAAAATTGACCAAGCACTAGAATATGTCTCAAGAACAATATACCACACCGCCTTCTCCACCCCTACCCCAGAGAAAAAGGGAAAAAGAAAGAGAGAGAGAGAGAGACATACACAAGAAGGAATAAACCAAAAAAACTTCCTCCAAGGAGCCCACATCAAGGCACCATCCCTACTAATACATGCATTTCATTTTTGTTAAGTATAGAGTTTTGGAGAGGTTCGTGAAGTGAAGCCCCCGTGTATCTCTCTTCCTGTCTTTTTATTCAATTGGTTTTGAAATGAAATATTTTACATTCAATTGCATTGTTTGTTTAAGAGATCAAAATAATACTAATATACATGAACTACCTACAACAAACCAATTAATGTATTAAACAAGTTATGACTTGGGTTCCTAAAAAAAATGTGACTTGGTTCAAAATCACTGTACAACATCAACACCATCAGGAAGCAGAGCGCACCAGTTATCGAAGGAATATGGAAGGTACGGACGAATGAAGGTGGAACCGTGGAAGCTCGGTGACGAAGCTGTTGAAGGAAGGACGAAGGTGTCGCCGTGTCGGAAGCAGGAACGACGAACGCTAAAGCCTGAAGGTGGAAGGTGCCGCCACCGCCTTGCCAGAAAAAGGAAGGATGAAGCCTCAAATATCAATTATCA
Source organism: Glycine tomentella (assembly GCA_007407185.1). Taxonomy (NCBI): domain Eukaryota; kingdom Viridiplantae; phylum Streptophyta; class Magnoliopsida; order Fabales; family Fabaceae; genus Glycine; species Glycine tomentella. The sequence goes on along the minus strand of PYAF01003376.1, from coordinate 139,534 downwards.
CATTAAAAGTGGGCCAGTCTGGCCCGTCCCGGCCCATTTTTTGTGGGGTGAGCCAACCCAGCCCATTTTGGGTGGACTGGCCCACTTTGCCATCCCTATAGTCAGTGTCAAGTCCAAGCCTAAGATTCCTTGCCTCTTTCCTGAAATCTGGATGCAAACGACTAATCTTCTTCCAATGGGAGGAACTAGTCGGATGGTAGAGCATTCCATTGCAGTTTCTCTCATTTGCATGCCATGTAAGGTCTTTTGCATCATCTTTATTAGCAATCAGACACTTAAACCTTGGAATGATAGGAAGATATCATAACACCCTCGTTGGGGGGGCTTTCTTTATGCTTTCACCAATGATACACTCGTCATCATCCTTTAGTTTGTACTGTGATACCCCACACCTGGGACATTTATGCATTTCTTCAAACTCATGTTTGTACAATATATAACGACTACGTTTCTTATTCGTATTTAATTGATTACGCTTATTAATTTATAGAAAATTTTTTCTACGAAATTTCGTTATGTAAAATTAATTATACGTAATAAGTTATATTTTTTTTTTCTAACGCGTTCGCAAAATTGGTAAAATATACGGTTCAAATATAACTTAAGATACAGTCCAAATACAACACGGTCCCAAATAGTCTGTTATAACATAAGATACAGACAGCTCAGCGTAGTATCAAATACAGACAAACAGAAAATCACAAATAAAGCATATAGTCATCCAACAGCACACAAAACATCCAACTCCTTCCTTAATGCTTTCCTCAGCTTATTGTTCTTCTGCTCACCCAAATAGATTGGGGTCATCACAGGTGTCAAACCACAGACACAACTCGGGTAAGTATTTAATAAACATGATTAGATAATCGACAGAAATTGAAATAACATCATAGACAATTAACGAATAAATCATTATTTATAAACAGAACTAGATTCATGAGAAATGATGCATGATTTCTTTGTTAAATGATGCATGACTGAGATCTCAGATTATCACCACAGAGTACCACAAACAAAATAGTTTCACCCACTCTAGTGAAACCTCCCTCCACTTTGAGGGGTCAAAGGGTACTTTTATCAAAATAGTTTCACCCACTCTAGTGAAACCTCCCTCCACTCTGAGGGGTTAAATGAAAATGATGCATGGTTTGATTTTTTCTTTTAGTTCCTCTTTACCATTAATTTATTTCTCAAAGTCTCATATCTTGGCACCATAAATTTTTTAATCATCCAGCAATATCAAAGATATAAGTGCCCACAATTTTCTTAAGGAAATAATCTTAACAATATATAATACAAATCTTTAATCATATATTCATGACCTAATTTCTAATAGAATCGATCATAGAAACTTTATCATATCTCCACATCAAGTGAATAATAAAATAACATACAACAACTTTAAGTTACAAATACCACAATATTCAGCAATATAAATAATATACAGCAATTATTAAGTTACAAAGTTAATGTACAGCAACATAATGAAATAACATACAGCAACATTAAGTTACAAAATTAATATACAGCAACATAATAAATTAACATACAGCAACATAGTAAAATAACATACAGCAACATTAAGTAATAAATTACAAATATCACAGCATCAAATAAAAGGATACAGCAAAGTAACCTATGGCCACAAAATCTAAATATTTAAGTTAATTAATTACTTCTAAATTAATTTTTAGGTTGGTTAAAATTATTTATCCAAAGTATGACTCATGTACCATAGTAATTCATTGTGACATTTTAGCAAACATATGGTATACCAAATTTAAAAGCTTATAGAACAAGGAAAAACATGGCTTAATTCTAAAGAAATGGATGTTAAATTAACCTATCAATCATCTAATCCATGTGTATTAAGATACTTCCCATACCTTGCTTCTTTGATTTTTGAAATTCAGCAAGTGGTCCTAAGCCTTTCTAGTATCTTCACGTGAAGCTTTCAAGGGGGCCTTTTGTGTTTTTCTTTTGTTTTTTAAGTGAAGGAATAAGTGAAAAGGATATGTTAAAAGTGGGGTTGTTGTCCGTGAATGTGTGGGCTGTTATGGCTTTGTTTTTTATCTTCAAAGTTGAAAAGGATGTTGGTTGAATGGTTGTTTGTCCGTGCAAATTCAGCTCCTTCATTTGGTCCCACCATGCTTTTATATAGGTTGTTTTCCTTTGCTTAATTGAAAAATATCACAAAGCTTCATCATTTCTAGCCTTTTTGGTTGGTCCAATCAGATTTCCCTTTGCTTCCCAACCGTCCAAGTGGCTTGCTTCATCATTTTCTACAGCCTTCTACCTCCTTCTATGTAGTGCACGGCCAAGTTTGTTTTGTGGAGCTAATATGTTTCAATTTTGGGCTTTTATGATCCAAACCGTAGAATAGCTTATATTATAGGTTTTTAATGCTTTATTTTCTTAACATATTTTTCTTATATTGGTCATAAGTATTTCTATAATTTATGAAAACTTAATTTCAATTGTTTTCTTGAAAGTTAAAATTTCTAAAATTGGTTAGAAACTAGACTAAGTTTTAATAACAATTTTGGGATGTTTCTTAGTTTTCTTCTAATAACTTTTTCTAAATTCCTATTGGTTCATTTTGTTTTTAATTTGTAAAATGTATAGACCATTTATTTAAGAATCCATTCCTTCTATAATTAAAGGAAAATTCTCCAGATTGCATCTTTCCTGTTTCTGTGTTTTTGTCAAACTAAGATTAGTCTGTATCCATTTTTTGAGTTATTTTTCAAAATTTCTAAAAATTCTATTTCATAGTTTTTCTTTACTAAGAGTGTCAATAATTCTTTGTCTAGAAGCCTACTAGACTTTTGTCAAGTTTCCATAATCTTACTGAGGTTTTCTAACTTTATCAGAGCAAAAAGGGTATTTTGGTCATTTGTACAATTGTTCAGGGGCATTTTAGTCATTTATCCTAAGGACCTAACTGTCATTTGTGAAATTGTCTAAGGACATTTTGGTCATTTTCAAAAGTGTCCAGGGGTATTTATGTCATTTAATTAGAAATGCATATTTACAAGAAAATGCACATATATATTGAAATCTGAGGGTGTTACACAATATGCAATCATTAGGGTATGCATGAATTTTTTGATACTTCATACCCATTAAACACAATATCTTCTTCACCTTATAGTAACTTTTTGGAAACTTGTTTTCCTTCAGAAGCATACCATGCACTACCTTAAGTAATAAAGTGAAGCTTTTGTCACTCCACCCATATCTGGCCTTCACATTAACCAGGCTAACACTGCTAACAATAGTGTCAAATCACTTTTCAATGTATCATACATAGGCGCATGTGCTTGCTGAAAAGACTCTTGTCCAAGATCACGAATTATATCCTCTAATAGATCTCCCATTTCTACATCAACCAATTCAGTTTAGGACCCTTTTTGCATGTCTGTCAATTCACCATGTCATATCCATGTCGTATAATTCTTCTTAATCCCATCACACAGAAGATGTTCCCGTATGTCGTCTAGTACTTGTTGTCTCCCATTGAAATAGTTTATACAAGGACAAAAATATTTTTCATTTTTATCCAGTCAACTTCTTTCAAAAGCAAATTCCAAGAATTTTTCAACCCCTTCCTCATACGTAGGGCTCATGCGACTTGCATTCATCCAACTTCAATCCATCTAATAACTTTGTGATACTCATAAAGTTATTCCATGCTTGAAAACCTCACTTTTTTCATTAAAGGTGTGACCTATCCCATTCAGGAAGACGTCTTTTTATCGTAGATTCATACGTAAAGGTTAAGTCTCTTTTCTTAGATTTGACAAAATTTCAACAGCATTTCGGATTAATCTCCAAGTACACAACATGAAAGCGGTTACATGAATTCCTCCACAATCAAGTATGAACTCAGAGAATAGTGAAATGCACTATACCAGAATTTCATCAAATTTAAGAAAAGAAACTTAATCTATATATATGAATCTACTATAAAAAAATGACTCTTCCCAAATTGTCCAAATGGACAATTCAGGATTCAATACAACAATTAATCCAAATTGTCCGACAGAATCATTGTATTGAATCTCAAACGGAAAACTAAGGTTCACTCGTAATGAACATTACTTGTATATAAAGCAATAGCCATTAATCACATAATACAAGTTATAAAAGCATTTGTAACAAAAAAGAGCCTGAAAAGAGTATGAAAGACATTTGTACATGTGATGATTGTCACTAACAATCTCCAACAATGAGTGTCGTGATGACGATGCAAACAGGAAAAGGAAAAGTGCCTACAAATTACATTGAACATGTTATATTCAAACCTTGATGAAACTAGTGGCGACATGATATAATTTTACTCTCTTTTTATCAATTAAAAGGTACAAATAGAAGTGGTATATGGCTATGATATTCATCATATATATAATACAAGGTAATCAGGAAATTTTCAAGAACAAATATATGACTGAGATTATTTCTCTCAACAAATTAAGAATTAAGATGTCAGCATTTTCTCAAGTCCATGTGCACTGTGCACTCTTAGTCATAATCTAATCTGAATTTATAATGTAATTTAATAAGCAAGGACAAAGTCGGGATTTAGTATTAGAGTCTCTCAACTAGAGAGGAATACAGGGGTGGGGAGAACGGACTCTAGTCCTCCCTTCAACACCTTATGTATACATTAATATATACATGTTTCAAGCTTTTTATTTATAGTGGTTGTCATATGTTGGGTTCTATGATGATGGTTATTAGGTAGGGATAAGACATGTGTGGATTAATAGAATAAATTAGCTATGTTGTTGGTTAGGGTATAGGATAGTATTATAGGCACAAAATATCTATATTTTTATAAATTATAATTATTCTTTACGCTTTTTCATATTTTTAAATTTTATATAATTTTCACTCAGAAAAAGAAAATATTGTATAACTTTTTCGTTGTCAATATTATAAAAACTTAAAAACATAAAGTGTAAAAAATTAATACCAGATTATTTTCTCTTTTATTTTGTATAAATTTTTACATTCATTTTAAAAAAATCTTATGAAAGCAACATCGCTAACTTTTTAATGGGTGTGAAACTAAATCAATGTCAAAACAAATAAAAAATAATTCAAACCAATATGCATTTATTCCTCACGAGTACGGTGCATATACAATTATATTAAAATCTACTTGTGTGATAGATTATTAATTAGAAAAATTATTAGTGAATGAAAAACTTCCTACCTGCACCTACCCTTCAATGTTACAATAGCCATAGATTTTTTTCCTGATAAATGGTCCAAGCATTTAATAAGAAAGTTCTACAAAATCAACCTTGAAATGAGGCAACGAGGCAATGTTACAATAGACACAGTACGAAGAGTATGGCAATAAATGATCACTTCATCACTAAAGTGTTGATTTGAGGGGGAGCTGCATGATAATTAAGTGAAGAATCAAGTAAACAATAAGGCTTGGATGTTTTGGCTTTCAACATGGTTCAAAGAATGAAGATTGAAGCTTGTAATTAAATGTAAAAGGATTGAAATCATTTTGATTGATCCAAGTTATACATTCATATCATTCATACATATTAAAGCATTGCATCATTTAGAAATTAAGTAATTGATTTGAAACTTAAGAAAAAGCTAAGTGTTTTGGAAAAATAGAGTTAAGTCATTTTAATCGATTACTGCCTTAAGTGAATCAATTATTTTGTTCATAAACTTTCTGGAAAACTCATCTTGAACACTTTAATCGATTACCTTATCGGATTAATCGATTACATGAAACCCACCATACATAGGATCTGGCCTTGTGACTGCTTTAATCGATTACCATAATGTCATAATCGATTACATGCTTGTTTGGAAAATACAGTCACTCTGGCTTACTACTGATTGTAATCGATTATTTAGTTTAAATCATGTTTTGCACTCACACTGGCTTAATCGATTACCATGGGTTGTAATCGATTATATTGCATTATCTAGATTTATGCCTGCTCTGGCTTAATTGATTACCGTGGAATGTAATCGATTCTTTTACATAAGCAGGATTTTTGCTCAGTCTGGTTTAATCGATTACACGTTGCGTTAATCGATTATTTAACCCGTTAACTAAAATCCTGAGCATATCAAAGGTCGTTTTAATCGATTACAGGAGCGTGGGGAGCGTTTTTAATCGATTAATTCCGTTACGAAAATTACTATAAATTGAATCCTTGCCTCTTGTGATAAAAAAGGAACAGAGATTGAGATTGAACTTAAAACTTTTCGATATTCTGAGCTTTCTAAGGATTCACAAAGGCAAAATTCTGGGTTCATTGAGTCTTGCTTCCATTGATTCATTCATGGGTCACTAAGGTGCTAGTGAAGCAAGCTTGTTCTATCACAAAGGCTTAGGAAAGCACTTCTGCATAATTGGTTTGCACTCAACCTGAGGTTTTTCATTCATATGCATTTCATTCTTGGATCATCAGGTGAATTCTTTCCTAGTTCTTTGTGAATGTTTAGTTTTCAGCAGTAACTTTGTAATTGTTGACTCTATTGTAAGAAGGTTTTCTTGCAAGTGGAGATAGTGTTTCTCCAAGTGGAGATAGGGTTTCTCCAAGGACAACTGAGTAGTGTTCCCAGTGTGGGTGTGGCTTCTAAGGATCTAATAGAGTTTTAGATCTCTGAACTTCATCTAGGGTTGATGAAGAGAAGCTTGTAATTGCTTGTAAGAATAATATTTGCAATAGTGGAATTCTACTCTAGTGTTGAGTAGAAGAAACTGGATGTAGCTTCATAGGTTTTGAGGTGAATCAGTATAAATCTTGTGTCTTGATTTATCTTCTGCAAATTTGATTATTTCTTGTGTGAATTCTGTTTTGGGTGTTTGTTCTTAAAGCATAACAAGTCTTGGATTGATCTTGGATAAAGATTTTCAATGGTTTTGTGATAAAGATCCAAAGGGCATTAAAACTTGATTTTCATCAAAGAAATTTTAATTTACCAAGACTAACCAATTCACCCCCCCTCTTGGTTAAGTGTGAAGTGTTCCTTATTTTCTACATAAAGTACCAATAAGTGTTACAAATTATACTTACCGCATGTGTTTTTCTCAAATTGAATCGGATAATCATCCCTTTTTATACATTACTTTTACCCCTTTTTGTTAACATCAATTGAAATATTTGAGTAAACGAAATTGTCTGTTAGAGTAAATTACACTCGCACCCCCTATGTTTTTCTCAAATTGCACCTTATACCACTCCCTTGAATCTGACTCTGACGAACACGCCAAGACTGTTGATGTCACTGGCCTCGATGGCGCTAGTGTCCAGGGAACCAAACGCAACGGTGATGGTGGTTGAAGCTACAGCGAGAGACGAGGAGGTGGTGGAGGTGGATATGGCGGTGGCAGCAACTACGATGGTGGTAGTGGCTATAGTGGTGGTGGTTGCTTTGGCGGAAGTGGGTGTGCCCAGACACCATCTTGGTGGGCAAGGATGACTATGAGGAGGAAAAAATGATGCTGCCATGAGAGAGCGAGGAAGAGGAGAAGGAGGTGGTGGTGGTAAGTTAAGAGGGGTTGTTGAAGAAGATGAGGGTTTATAAAACCCAAGATGTGATTTTGAGAAAAATGAGGGTATTTTAGACATAAATTTTTATTAAAAGTCATGTGACCAGCATGTGTTTACTTTTGGCCAAAAATGAGGCATGATGTGCATAAGCTTGTATCTCAATGTATTACTTGTCATAAAGCTAAATTTAGATTAATGCTTCATGGTTTATATACACCTTTGCCTATTCCTAACTCCCTTTGGGTTGACATTTCCATGAATTTTGTGTTTGGTCTCCCAAGATCCAAGAGGGGAAAGGATTCTATATTTGTTGTTGTTGATAGGTTCTCAAAGATGGCACACTTCATTCCTTGTCACAAGAATGATGATCTTGTGCTGTGGCCAATCTCTTCTTCAAGGAAGTGGTGAGACTTCTTGGATTGCCTAGAAGCATTGTGAGTGATAGAGACACAAAGTTCCTTAGCCACTTTTGGAAGACATTGTGGGGTAATCTTGGCACAAAGCTCTTGTTTTCATCAACTTGCCATCCACAAACGAATGGCCAAACTGAAGTGATGAATAGGACATTGGGTCAACTTCTTAGATGCTACATCAAAGGCAATTTGAGGACTTGGGAGAAGTGCCTACCTCACATTGAGTTTGCTTACAATAGAGTTGTTCATAAGACCACTTCCTTATCTCCTTTTCAAATTGTCTATGGCTTCAATCCTTTAACTCCTCTTGATTTATTTTCATTACCTAACACTTCTTCTATAATTAATCATGATGCTTTGTCTAAAGTTTCTAATGTTAGGAAATTGCATGAAAAGGTGAAGGCCCTTATGGAGAGGAAGATGGAACAATATGCTAAGCAAGCCAATAAGCACAAAAAACAAGTGGTCTTCAATGAAGGGGATTTGGTTTGGCTTCATTTGAGGAAAGATAGATTTCCTCAAGAGAGGAAATGAAAGCTCCAACCTAGAGGAGATAGACCTTTTAAAATTTTAGAGAGGATCAACTACAATGCATATAAACTTGAGTTGTCAATTGAGTATGGTGTGAGTAACACCTTTAATGATTGTGATCTTTCTTTGTGTGATGTAGCTACAAGTGAGGGAGCAAACTTGAGGTCAAGTTCCTTTCAAGAAGGAGGGGGTGATGGAGGTCCATCACAAGTTCAAGGCCAAGGAGGAGAACTTGAAGAGCTTCCTTTGGTTAGCATTAGTGGACCCATGACAAGAGCTATAACTCAAGCCCTTCAAACGCACATCAAAGCTAATTTGCATCTTTTAGACAGGCATGAAGAAGCACAACAACTCAAGAAGAACGAGGGCTGGATTTTGTACTCCCAAGTTGAATTTAATTCCAACACCTTTTAGTGGAAATTGTAGTGGCAATAAATAGGCCTTTAGTGGCAATTGTTTAATAAGTGTAGGTGCACTTGTATGTAATTTTTAAGCACCTACGTAAGCTTGCAAAATGTAACTTGCATGTGGCTAACTCAGCCATGAGTCATCAAGTGAATAGCTTGCACCTCAAGCTTCATTAGCTTGCACCTCAAGCTTCCTTAGCTTGCACCTCAAGCTTCATTTCACTTGCCATTTCATTACACTTGCATTTAGCTTAGGTAGCTTACAAGACAAGCTTTAGGACCTTGGCTATATAAAGCCAACAAAAACAAAATGTGAGGAACTTTTGGTTAAATCAATAAGAAAGCTGAATTTTCTTGTGAGAGTTTCTCTCTTGTTCTTGTGCAAGAACTTCTTGGATCTTATCAATGGCTTCTCAAGGCTATTTTGGTGATTCTTCCTAGACTCATTGGAGAGCTTCTCCATGGCGTCATCCATCTTCATTTCTTGTCTCAATCCATCCTCCATTGCTTAATTCCTTGAAGCTCATTCATGCCACTTTTGCTCCAAATTTACGAGTAAGAGTTTGAGCTCTTAAAGAGTTCTTGAATATTGAGTTTCATTGCAAGGTAGATTGGGGAAATCAATGTCTAATGAGGTTAGACATACATCAGAGCTAAACAATGACAGGATTTTTTGTTGGGTGCAAAAAATAAGGGATATCACATGCAATTTGGAAAAAAATAGGGGATGCAAGTTATAATAACCTAGATTTCCAAAAAAAAATTAAAAAAAAATCTCATGCTAACAGCGTGGGAACGGCGCCAGTAGCGTGGAAAGTGGCGCCAGTAGCGTGAAATTGCACCAGAAGGCTATTTCTTGCGGCCTGATGGCGCGACTAGCGTCAGTTTGGAGCGATTAGCGCCACATACGCGGCCAAATGGTGCGGTTAGCGCCATAAATGCCCAGGAAGCCTTCTGTTGCGTCAATTTGGCACGAATAGCGCCATATATGGCGCGATTAGCGTGAGAACGTCGGCAGGACCAGTATTTAAGGGCCATTTTACGAAATTTTGGTCCCAAAATCATGGTTTCTTCTTCCTCCACCGCATTTCTGCCATTTTTGGAGCTCCAAGCTCCAAACCTTCACCATAATTGACCCAAACACCTTCCTCTAAATACCTAACTTGAGGAAAACACCTCCTAATCACCTATAACCTTGATTGGAAGCCAAATTTCAGCCTAACCATTGAGTGAACCCCATTCCTTGAGTTTCTTCAGAGGACTGAGCTTTGGGAAGGAATAGAGGCTGGTTTAAGGACGCCAGAGCTAGGAGAAGGACTTCTCCAGCATTCCTCGACTGAATTAAGGTACGAAACTCAAGTTTTAACCTATTAATCTATGAAATGGGGATTAGATGAATAGTAACCATATGTTGATAGGGTTGGAATTAGGCTTAGGTTCTTTAGAGAGATGTAGCCAGGAGGTTGTTCTGAGCCATATGGCATGTTGAAACTGAAATTGTGATGAAGTTGGAGTTTGGCTCTTGGAATGGAGAAGTGTATGTGAATAAGCAATGTTATGGCCTGAAATAACTTAAGTAT